>RJWJ010017226.1:0-33308 GCA_004363605.1 Indri indri
AAAGGGTACATTTGCACTCTATGAAGGCCCAGAATACCTCGGAGAGCTTTTCCTCAGCTCTCCTGGCCCATCCCAACTTTGGCCGCTGAAATCCCAGAGTCCCTTGAATGAGTTTCTTCAGTGCCCCTGCCCTGTTCCCTACCTTCAGATGGCCACCTTGCATTTTCTAGCTCTCCTGCTCGACCCTTAGGTCTTGGTATAGTGCCCCTGAGCTCTCAGTGAGAACCTTAGACAAGAATTGGTGGGTGGATGCAGACCTGTCTATGGCTGATGCTCCTTGGAACTCTGGTCTGTCCTATCTGCTCAATTTCAGCCATTAAAAGTTCTTTACAAATTTGGGTTTTCTCTCCTTATCCCTATCTCCGGTGAATTCTTCCTCCTGCCACTGTTATAATAGGGATGAGAGTAGCCGTGTGTCTCTTCTCTTCTATGAAGGGCATGACATTTTCTGGAATACAGTTAATTTAGGTTTCTTTGTACTCTCAGCTCTACACTGATTTTAAATCTTATCCAGCTTGTTTTGGTAATTATGCTGAGAGCAATGGTATCCTACAACTTTCTACATCCTAATCAGAAATTTCCCCAACTTGGTTTTGCAAGAAAAAACAATGTTCTTTTCACTTCCATATTTCATAGGCTTATATAATATTCAATGAAGTTAGAAGACTATTACAACTGTAAAGCTCTCATGATAGTTTAGGGGCAAAAAAAAACTGAATCTGGGTAAGCACGGTACATCACTGGTGAAAAAAGAAATGGAAGGGCACTATTAGTCTCAAGTATTTATGACATGGACATTAGTAACTAAATTTTTAATTGGGCTATGGAGAACTCTCAACAAACTGGGGGTGGTGGGGGGGAAGAACACCAACAACCAGATTCTACCATATTAATTACCTGAGACAAATTTTGCCCTGCAGAATATTGACATAAAAGTAATCCTTTAAATAAATGAAAACTCTCCATTAGGAGTGCTAATTATGTATATACTACTCAAACTAGCAAATAAGATATAAAATCTTCATTCATCCAAATTAAATGTTAGTTTATTCAACGAACTTTTTTATACTTTCTACATTGCTGACTTCATTCTACTTGGGCTCTCTACTGTTAAGGAAATTGATTATACATATGTTGGATTTTCTTTCTCTATCTTTCATATCTATTAGTATCTCCTAATTGTTTTAATCTCTTTTTTATCTGTATTTTTTTGTAATCTTAAACAATTTCATTATGTTAGCAATCTAATTTTCAGCATTGACTAATTTGGTTTTCATTTTCCTTACTAATTTATCTCTTGATTTCATAATGATGTTTTAATTATGTGTTTCCTTAGGTATTTGGTGTCTCTCTTTTCCCTCATTCTTCAAATTTATGACAAACTCACACAGTCCCATCTCTCTCTCTCTTAGACACACACATGCACATGCACACACACACACACACACACACACACACATGCTGACACTTTCCAAATTTATATCTCTAGCCCAGAATTCTCAGAACTTCACACTTACATATCCAATTGCCTATGTGACTTGACACCTGTACTTGAATGTCCAACAGATGTTTCAGACATAACATGTTCAAAACTAGCTCCATATTTCTCCCACACACCCTCCTAAACCTGCTGTCTCACAATCTTCCCTATCTCAATTAATGTCAATTCCATGCTTTCAATTCTCCAGGCCAAAGAACTTGTGATCTTCTTTGACTCCATTATTTCTCTCATACCCAAATTCAATCTTTTAGGCTCTACCTTCAAATCGTATCCAGAATCTAATCATCTTTCACAACTGCCACTGCTATCATCCACCATCCTGCTCTAAGCCACCGTAATCTCTTGTCTAGATTTTCTATAATAACCCCTGTCTTTTCTTTTCTTTTTAAATTTTATTTATTTATTGAGACAGAGTCTTGCTATCTTCCTCATGCTGACCTTGAACTCCTGGGCTCAAGCTATCCTCCTGCCTCAGCCTCCCCTAGTAGCTGGGACTATAGGAACATGCCACTGTACCTGGCTAATAACCTCTGTCTTAGTCCATTTGGGCTGTTATAACAAAATATCACAAACTTGGTAGATTATAAAAAATAGAAACTTATTTCTCACAGTTCTGGAGATTAGGAAGTCCAAGATCCAGGTGCCAGCAGATTTGGTGTCTGGTGAGGGTCCACGTCTGGTTCACAGAGGGCAACATTTCCCTGAGTCTTCACCTAGTAGAATGTGCAAGGCAGCTCTCTGGGACCTCTTTTATAAGGGCACTAATCCCATTCATGAGGGTTCTGCTTTCATGAACTTACCACTTCCCAAGGCCCTCATCTCATTTAACGTGGATTTGGGGGAAACACAAACATTCAGACCATAGCAACCCCCTAATCTCTCTCCCCTCACCTCCCCTCTTCTCTCCTCCGCTCCCCTCCCCTCTACTACCCCCTTCTCTCTTCTCCTCTCCTGTCATAGTTGGGCATTAGCTTCTTTCTGAGATCTTGTTAAATGCCTGCCATTAAGGTTCACCCCAATTAGTTGGAGGTGGGGGAAGATTACAGTATTCCTGTGTGGGAAACATTCTCAGGCTTTGGCTCATTTCAGTGGGTTTATCAGACTAGTCTTTGGGCAGGGTAGGAGGTGGAGGGTGCTTGCTTGGGATCCATGACTTTTCAGACTATGCAGTTCTTATTCATGGTTTCTAGATTCCGAAGTTTATTGGCCACTTTCACTTTTGGTTTGAGAATTTTTTTTTTTTTTCTTAAGGGACACATTTGTCTGAGTTTCAATCTGCTATCTTAAACTAGGAAACTACCGGTGCTATTACATAAACTTTGCAGGTGTTAGTTATCTTTCGAATTTTCACAACAACCTTGTAAAATAGGTAGTATCTCTTTTAAGAATCAGAACATTAGGCTCAGACAAGTCACATAACAAGTAAGCAGTAGACTCAGGATTCAAAGTCATTTCTTCTGACCCTAAATAAGAAGATTTTTTGCTTTTGCCATTTCTCCATACTTGCATGTATATCTAAACCTTCCTTTCAGGGGCTAGTTGTCTTAAGTGTAATAGAATACCTGTTATACAGGTACAGATCCCCAAGTGCTTTATTAGACAAGGAAAGGACAGTACGTCCCTTGGGGGAAAAGTGCAAAACCAAGAAGTATGGCTCTTCAGAATGTATTAGAAGCTGGGTTCAGATGGAGGGCGAGGTGGGGAGGGGAGTGATGCCCCAGTGTAACATTTTGTCATGTCCTAGAGAAGAAAAAAATAAAATTGGCAGAAATATGGTAGAACATGAAATGTGATATTGCATGAAATCAATGATGTAAATTGCAAGCCATCACTTCAAGTTAAAAATGGTGGATTGAACATACACATTTGTATTCAATTCTTCTCTGAAACCCATTAATTTTTTTAATGGACATAAATCACAAAAACAGAGAGAATAAGAGAGGAGGCAGCAGCAACTTTGGAAGCTGGAAAGCATGAGGATGAGTGGCAATTGACCTTGCAGACTTGAGAAAACAGCGTTTTATACTGTCTGTGGGAGAAGCTGAGAGGCAACACTGATTACATCCAGGAACGCAAAGAGTCTCGGGAACTGGCAGCACTATGTTCCTCTGGAAGTGGAGATAAAGATGGGGCTAAAAACTGGGGATGTCATTGAAGGCACTCAGTCCATCAGATTCCCTCCTCCACTCCACTCAGCTGAAGGACTAGAAGTTTATTCTCTGAATTGGGGGACACCAGGTATAATTGAGGGACTAAGTATATATTTATGCACTTAAGCTTGAGCTCTCTAGACTTCTCCCATCTCTCAGTTCCCCAAATGTTGACAGCGAGGCATATCCCTCCAAACACATGACTGTAAGAGTCTTTTCTAGGGGTGCTGACCAGTGCAAGTGAATGCACCCCAAAGTGCAAACAATGGAAGGTCCATGAAAGGGCCCAATATGATCACCTTTCAGAGAAGAATCCAGTGGGCAAAACCTTTCCACAGTCACAGAGCTGCCACTCAGCTTTTTAATTCCATATCTTTATGTATTAATATAAGCAAATAATTAATAATTACTAGGCCTTTGAGGCAAGCACCTAATATGAAAGATTGAGACCTAAACAAACAAAAGATAAAAGACACTTAAAAGAAGCAAATCTATGCAGGAAGGAAAAATATTGAAAAATACAACAATTACTAAAATTCTCTGAGACAAAAGGAGATATTGCATCTACAATACATACACAAGAATTCTTTAAAAAGAGGGACATTAAACAAAATAAAAAGGGCCTTTGGAAATTAAAAATATGATTGCAGAATAAAAGTCTCAACCATATTTTTAATATCCAAGAGCCCTTTTCATTCTTTGAATGTCTTTTCTCTTTTTACAGGATCCTATGCATTTATTATTTGGAAAATATGGTGGATATTTTCCATTCGCCCTTCCACTTCCATTCTCCTTTTGCCACCTACAATGGACAGACTCTAGGTGGCCACCCACAGTGGTTCACACCCTGTATAATCCCTTCCCCTTGAGTGTGGGTATTGACTTGATTTTGACCAATGGAATATGGCAAAGGTAATGGGATGTCACTCCCCAAAACCGGTAATCTGGTAAAGGTAACAAGATGGCACTCTTATGATTACAGTATGAAATATATAGATATAGATATTAATACATATAAATATATTATATATATGCATGGCTTCATCTTGCTAGCATGTACTAAAGAGACTCTCCTATTAGCCTTGAACTGCCTATGGAAAGAGTGATGTGACAAGGAACTACAGGTGGCCTCTCGGACCTGCGGGTGGCCACCAGCCAACAGGCAACAAAAAGCCAGATTCATCAGTCATACAGTTGCAAGGAAATAAATTTTGCCAACAACCTGAAAGAGCTTGGAAGTGAATTCTTCCTCATTCAAGCTTCCAGACAGATATTGTTATTGCTGCCTGCTGAGATGCTAAGGCAGAGAACAGAACCCAGCTAAGCTAGGTCCATACACTTGATCCACAGAAACTGTGAGATAACAGATGATTGTTATTTTAAGCCACCAAGCTTTGGTAATTTGATATGCAGCAAAGGAAAATGAATGAAGTCTTATATAACTGCCTCAGTGGTTAAGATGCTAGACTCTGACAACAACTGCCTGGGTTCAAAATTCAGTTCCACCACTTGAACCAGTTACTTAGCCTCCATGTTCCTCAGTTTTGCCATGTACAAAGTGGGGTTAATAATGGTACTTACTTCAGTGGATAATTATTAACATTAAATGAGTTAATATATGTAAAGCACTAGAATGGTGCCTGGCACATAATAAGAACTATGTGTTTGCTATTATAATAATTATAATGATAAACTAGCAAGTAATATAAGCTAACATAAAATAATAAAATGATAATAAACATAAAATATTCATGATAAATAGTATTAAATAATAATTAGTACATTACTATCATTATATTAATCAGGATAGACGAGGTTATGCTGCAGCAACAAAACTCCCAAAATTTCAGTGACTTAAAGCACCAATATTTGTTTCTTACTCACATTAAAAGTCCACTACCAATAGCAGCAGTGTCTGTTCATTATATGCCCGCAGACCCAGGCTGATGGAGCAGCTACCATCTTGAATGTTGCCAGTCACTGTACCACAGTGGAAAAAAAAAGTTCTGGAGAGTCTCATGTTAGTAATTAAATGTTCCAGCCTGGAAGTGACACACCCCACACCCATTTCCACTCACAACTCATTAGCTCCACCTAAATATAAGGGAACCAAAAACATACAATCCTACCATGCACTCAAAAGGGAAGAGAGTACAGGAAACGTCTGGCAAAAAGCACTAAAGGCTACCACACTTGTTATTATTAGTGTTAGTGTTTGACTCTATAATCTATGAACATATTTTGATAAAAACAAAAACTGAATTTGAGAAAGAAACCAGGTTCCAGCTACACTCAAAAGGGTTAATCTTAATTATTCTTGTCTTAAGTTCTCTCAGGCTAACCTTGGATTCATCTAAACCTCATTTGGATGTAAGTTATTAGAAAACAAATCACTGATTTTTCAATATGCTTCAGATAACCAGGATACATTTGCTTTTAATGCTACAGATATTTTATTGAATAGATGTATTATTTTTGAAAATGTAAACTATTGCAATTCTATTAATATTGGTTTTGCTGTGCCACCAAAAAGCACAGATTTTTATTTCTTCAAGATAAAAACTAAAAGCAATAGAAAACCACAAGGGCCATTAGGTAGAAAGCTTCTTTGCATCACTTTGGGCCCCCCAGATTATAGAGTCAGATTCTATTTCTGGAGGTAGACAATTGCTCCTCCTTCTGCCCCAAGAAACTAAGCCTATAACCAAGGATTATCCTGGGTGGGGAGAGATGCTCAGAGGCCAGGAAGAGACCTAATTGAGCAGAGTTTATTGTTTGTAGTGTTGTCTTCTGTGACTCACAATGGATCTTTACGGTTGCTATTTTGGGGGAAAAGGTTATGTCCTTTCTTCACATGTACACTTACTTAAATAATTCCTGACTAAATCATGTTTTTAGAAATAATATACATAAATAGATGGATATTTATTTGAACTTCAGGTGGTAAATGCTTTCCTAAACTTAACTCTAAATAAAATAAATACATTTGACAATACGGAAAAGTTTAAAGACAAATCACAGTTGAGGAGGTTTTTGTTTCCTAAGAATAATGAAAACAAAAACACCAATGTAAGTGGAAAAGAAGATACCTACTATACATATATATGACAGAAAAAAACAGTTATCATTATATATAAAGAGAATGTATAAATCAAAAAAAATGATATTGTCACAGAAAATTAGCAAAAAACAAAAAGAACAGGAAATTAACAAGTGACTTTTTTCTCTTCTTTTAACTTAAAAAAAAGCCTTTTTTAAAAATTTTGAAACAGCCTCAAACTTACAGAAAAGTTATAAGTGTGGTATAAAGAACTTTTATTTCCTGAACCATCTGAAAGTCAGTTGCCAACGTATTACCCCCCAATACCTCTGAATGTTCTAGTGTGTATTTCCTACAAATGAGGACATTTATATGCCTAACCACAAGAAAACTCTCAAACTCATAAAAATGATATTGATACATTACTACCATTTAATCCTCAATCCCATTTAATTTCCACCAAATGTGCCCCACAATACACATTATAACAAATAATAAATTCAGTTCTGGATTACATATTGTATTTAATTCTCAGGTCCCTTTTAGTCTCCTTTATTCTGGAATAGTTCCCATAGTTCCTCGGGCTTTCTTCGACTTTCATGACCTTGACACTTTGAAATTTACAAGCACATAATTTTACAGGCACACACCTCAATTGATGTCTGTCTGTATTCCCTCATAATTAGATTCTGGCTATGCACCCGTGGCAGGAATATCACAAGAAGTAATGACGCATTCTTCTCATTGTATCCTATCAGGTCACCCATGAGTTTGATTTGTCAGCATTATAGATGATGTTCACTTGGATCACTTTATTAAAGTTGTGTCTTCCAGGCTTCTTCGTGTAAAGTTACTCTTCTTGTTTATATAATAATTAAGAAGTATTTCTGTAGGGAGATACTTTGGCACTATGCTAATATTCCTTTTCTCATCAAACTTCAATTTATTAATTTATATCACTATGGATATATGGTTTCTTGTTTTGTTTCATTGTAATCTATTAATAACATTATTTCGATGCTCAGTTTGTTCCTTCTTTATTCAACTCAGTTTCTGTGTTTCTTTGACTTACCCATCATTCGTTGAGTATTTCTTTGCTTTGTCACAACAAGATATTCTGGACTCATCTTCTACTTTCCTTGCCCCAGTCCTGGAATGAGTCATCTCTCCAAGGATTCCTGATTTCTTTTAGTTCAGGATGGTATTTAAAACCAAGATTTTAGAGCTATACTTACTAATCGTTACTGGCTTGTCACTGTTCTTAGGCCCTCACAGTATATACAGCTGGGGATTATACGTACTTATATTCATATTTACCTTTGTATTTATTTGTGTATCTATCAATGGTTATTGAAATCTATGAGTTTACACCAATGCCTTTAATTCCAAGCAAACATCACAGGTTCTTTCTAGTTTTCTCCCTTTTCATATTTGCAAATGCCTTCCCTGACAGTGAGAAGCCTAGCTCCCATTATTCTTAACATATTTACTTATTTGACTAATGCCCTTGTATATAGCAATCTCCTCTCCCACTCAAGATCTAACTCTCCAGAACAGCCCTCCTCACCTCATGAGAGCTCTGTGTGATATGTCAGGCTGCCCATCCACAGGAATGCCTTCCTTACCCTGCTTGGGCTTTGACTCCCCACACAGGGTAGTCCTCCTGTGAATATGTCCTCCTAATCCCTCTAGTACTCCAAGAGGAATGGGTAAGGACAGCTCCTACTCTGGGCTACTGTGCCTCCTCGCCCACCCAGGCTCAGCCCTACCTATTGGCTCTAAGATCCAACTGTTTAGTGAGGCAAAAGGAAAGGATAAATGGGGTGGGTGTTGGAACTTTCTGATATTTTGCAAAGTTTTTACAATAAACATGTATTACTTTTATAATTTTTAAAGGGTGACTTTGGGGTACTTTTTTATTTTATAGATCAGATTCTGCTACATTAGACCAAGAGTTAGCAATCTTTTTCTATAAAGGGCCAGTAGTAAATACATTTTTGCTTTGTGGGTTATCCAGTGTCTACTGCAACTATTGAACTCTGCCATTGTGGAAAAGCAAATGGTCACAGCTATGTTCCAATAAAATGTTATTTACAAAAATGAGCAGCAGGTCACATGTGGCCCTCAAGCCATAGTTTGCCAACCCCTGGATCTAGGATTTGGATGCAAATGGCCAAGATTCAAGCTTAAGCACTCTCTTTCAAGACAAGTGCAATGTCAGATAAGTAGTTTAAACTCTCTGAGCTTCATATAAGATTTTTATTAGTCTCTCATAGACTATTATTAGATGTGAAGGTACACTGTTAACAGTAAAGTGTTACATAATATACTTACAAGAAATGGGTTGTGAGAGGGTGAGGTGATAAAAAAAATCTTTGTAAATGATCAAAAAATCTAAAGGAGTTTGGATTTTATACTAGCTAGTGGATATTTACTAATATGAAAATGGAATATGAAGAAGATTAATCTGGCAGTGATTCAGGGGATGAAAAAAATAAACTTAAAGTCAAGAGCTAAGAAGTATTTGCTAGGGTCTAGATATGATTATACCTGTAGAAACAATTAGATCTAATATAGACTAAGGAGAGAGAAGCAGTGAGTCTTTACAACCAATATACCAAGGAAAACAAATGGTGGGGAGGGGAAATGAGAAAAGAGAAGGAGAAAAGAAGGAAGGGAAAGAGAGAGATGGAGAGAGAGGAGGGAGAGAGAGAGAGAGGGAAAGGGAAAGAGGATTTTGTTAAATTTGTTTGCATAACAAATCACTGAAAATATTATTTTGATTCTGCCAACAGGCTATAGCCACTCACACTGAACACCTACAGACTTCATTAAGATATTTATTTAATATGGTACTAATATAAAAATAAGAAAGTTTGTCTCAGTCTCTTGCTAAATTACTTGCTAGAGATCTAGAAAGACTGGTCAGTCTTGAGAATATCCTGGTGATGCTTTCTCCATTGTTTGCCCAACTTCACATATTTATGAACTTTTAAGCTCTTTAGCATCCTTGGTCCATGATACTAGATGGTTGATGAGAAATTGCTCAAGAAGAAAGATTTACCATTAACCTTTTTAGGTGTTTTGAAGATAACCACAAAATTCCAACCAGTCTAAAATTGGACTAAGAATTTTGGCTTATCAAAAAAAGGGCTCTTCTGGCAATGACATGATTTGGTTTGCCAGCAAAGACATTAGTTTTGGATCTCAGTAAAGACAATTATCATAATGTGAAGGGATAATAATTTGAGAAAACAAATTGTATGTTCTTTCTTCTCCTCCACAGCCGTTACCTGTGCTGCCCAGAGATGTGTACCCACCATTTGCTCCATGGGGTTCTCAAAATAAAACCAATTACAACAGAAAATTCTCTTTACGCTCAAAAGCAATGGATTCGGATGTGAGAGAAAAAATTAGAAAGTAGAAGTAGAAGCAGTTTTTTTTGCCTCCAAGTTTCTAGTCTTGGCTCTGCCCCTTTCCTAGGACAAATGAGCTTATCTTATTCCTGCTCTATTATAAACATAAAGTACAGTGCCCAGCAAAGTATTAATAGATGCTCAATAAATGAGTGAACAAATATAAGACCTTGGGTAAGTCATTTACCCTATCTGGTCCAATTTTTAATTTCTAAATAATATTCTCATTTTAATTCGATATGAACAATTAAAACGTGCTCTATCAATGTTAAGTGAAGAGTAGCTGTGATGAAGATGATGATGATGATAAACAGGAAATCATATTGCTCTGTCTCTAGATTTCTCTGCACGTTTTTTATTTTACCCAAGACCATCTGGACCCTTTGTATATCCAGTGGAAACAAAATTGAAATGTTGTATAAAAATCTAGAAGCAAATATTTTTCTCTAATTTAGAAAAAGAATGATGTTCAGGTCCCATGATAATCCCAGACTTAATATTCTTCTAGACTGAGGAAAAATGAGGGTTATGTTACATTAAATGAGGGCGTTCAGTTATGTGACAGAAGAGGCCATTACATTTGTTCAGGAAAGATAGGAGCAAGAATGCTAACGGACTGAGCCAATGGGCGGCTCAGGAGCCTGCTTTGATGCTTGGACATAACAAGGAAGACAGCCCACATTACCCAATTCCCTACCCAGTGCTTTTGTCACTTATTACACACACTTCCTCTTTAATAAAGTTCTAATTCAAGGGCCCATGTCAGATGGGGATGATTTGGAAACATTTTAGGGACCCAAGGATTATCAAAGTACTTAAATGTCCATGGAATGATTAAAAGGAATGTGTGTGTTCAAATACAAATGAAGAATGATTTGAAGCTTGGGCACAAGGAATAGCAGATGGTAACTATTAATTATTAGCCTATTACCAAGGCTTCAGTCTAGTAAGAAGGAAGGTATTCTATGTCTGACTCATCATTATCTAACCCTTGTAGTGCTTCGATTTCTCATAAGAACACTAAAGGAAGACATTTCCTCTCTCTGTTGGCATGTTCAAGAGAGAAGAATCATGTGGCCACTGATGGAATAACGTCGTCTTAAATTCCTGAACGTATATGTCAGAGGATCAATAGACCAGAAATGGCCAGAGACATTATTATTAATGAACAGCTCTTGATAAATTATTCTGTATCTCTTCTTCTTAATTAATACAGTTCTACAATACTGCTCTGGGCACATGGGGATTTGAGACCTCCCTCTCAGCCTTGTCTGCACTGAGGTAGCACATAATAAGTGTGTAGTCAGTTTGTGCCCCAGTCAAATGGTTTTAATAAATCTCTACAGGCATTTCAGATCTGAAGCCGGCAGGCGTGTGTGGAGGGTAATGCTAGACATGAGTTGAGCCCGACTTTATGAATGAAGTGCCTACATGTCATTAATGTTTCAATAGGTCTCCTAACAAGGGTCACTGGACCTCCAGGGAGCTTCACCATGAGTCCAAGTTAAATCCGCCAATGGAGAGGATTCTCAGGCCTTGAAGGTAAGCGGAACCATTCCTGTTTTACCTTGAACCTAAGGGTCAAACAGGCCTAAGGGAAATAGTTTGGAACTGTCATTTAACATTATCACCGACATGTACTGTATTTCCAAGCAGCCTGCAAAGGGAGCCAGAGGCATGCGTGCATGGCCCCGAGCTGCAGGGTGGTAGCATGTCACATGTCTGGTAACAGAAGGGGATAACCATCCCCGTACAAACTTGACATATATAAATTGATTACATAAGTGGGCAGTGGTGGTCCTTTCAAGTACACTCCTTTTGTTTGAGCTTTACAGTAAAATTACCAGCAGCAGTTTACAATTAAGGGGAATAATAATAACTGAATATGCTTTCATCTGCACATACAATTACAATGAACTGCATGCCTTAATAGGATTGTGAAAAATCTGCGTTTGACCCATACAAAAAAGTAAACATTCTTGTTCTGGATACTATATCATTATCACAACAAAGAGAAACTCCTGAAATCTGATGATTTAAACATCTGGAGAATGTTAATCACTTCAAAATGACGGATGTTTTTTATTTCAGCTTTTGACAGACACACTCCTTTCATAGATAGATGATTATTTACATAAATTACATCATCAATTTGAAAAAAATCAGAATAACTTCAAAGGATAAAATGCTTAATTAAAAAGAGACTTGTATTTCTATTTTTCTCTCTTTCTCTGTTTTTCCTTTAAAGGAGGATTAAAATGGCAAATCTACCAGTTCCGCCGTAGGTGAATATGTAATGAAGAAGTTGTCTTTTTGAATTTCTTCATGTGGAAGACATTTACCTCTAAGAATAAATTATTCTGTTTTTAGTACCCCCAAACCCATTACTTTGAGTCCACTTCTAATTTCTAAAGTTTTCCCCTTAGTAAAAATGACAAGGTTTACCCCATCACTCCAGTGGCCAAAACTGAACAGATTCAAGCTCAAGTGGAGTCAGAGCCTTACCCTCTCTTTCAGTTCAGACTCTCAAATCAGCTTTAGTAGATGGAAGGAAATATAGAAACTTTTAAAGCAACTGAGCACTGAACTAAGAGTTGACAGAGGACTTTGGGGGATGGGGGTGGGGGCGGCGTTGAGGAAATAAAAGTCAAGAGCGGCCCAAAGAGAAAGATTTGAAAGCTCTTGCAGGGAGCGCTGGCTGCAGTCCCTCAGGGCGGGCTCTGACTGGCGGCGTGCCGCCTGATGCTGGCTGGCAGAGCTGGTGCAATTTGGCTGATCCGCTACAATTTCCTCCTACACTCGGAGCTGATCTGCAAGCTGACCTTAGACAATTTGTCTTCTTTCAGGGAGAAATGTCACCCAAAAGGAAGCTATTAAGTCAAGAAGGTAATTCTCTCGGAACAGTCTACTATATAAACAGAACTTGACCTCAAGTAATTTATTGCTGGTCCCTAACAAAGAGACTTAAGATATATGCCTGATAGAGTCGAGATCTGAATCTGTCAATAAAGAGGGCGAGCCAGAACCTCATAAGGTTTCTTTTGAGTGGCCATATTTAGAGTACAAGCCAGATCGATATAGTTTTCAAATAAGAAGAGTGGCCTCTGGGCATCTGGAATGAAAAATTCATTTTATCAACAAACCAGAAGTTTATGCTTGCACAGTTTAGCCACAAATTGTCTTGTTCTTTAATGTATTCTAATTAATTTTTTGTCAGGCTAACACCTAAACATGATACAAAGACTGTTTTCTTAAAAACGATGGATTGGATTCAGTGCTCAAGACCCATGTATGTCCCAGATTGCTAAGAGGTTTATTTTCTTTTTAACGGAGAGTAGAAAGTGAAAAGTTAAATTTCTTAATTGAGTGAGATGAATCATGTTATTTGGGGTCTTAGGACCACCTGACAAGAGCATCTCATGGTTCAGGATCCCAGAGGGTCAAACTGCTGAGCTAGCTGTCTCTTGACAATATCCAATGGACCATCTTTGATAGATACTAGAGAGACTTCTGAAAAAAAGAGGTAAGAAAGGGAGAGGAGAAAAAAGGAAAGGAAAGGTAAGACGTATATTAGGAGAACTGATTAACTCACATTTAATCTCCTTGTTTTATGGTTACTAAGGTGAAATTTCCCATTTCCTATTTACAAATAAGGATTTTTCTGCCTTTTATATTACAACTCTAAATCCCAGCTCTTTTAATTAACTCATAGCCAGTTTTATGCTTTCCTTCCTACAGTCCGGGTTTTCTGCTCTTATGTCTAGTTTCATTGGCAAAGCCCTCCCCTAGCTCCAGCCCACCATCCGCAGACCTCTCTTCCCCAAGCATCTCTCTCCTCCGTAGGTCCCATCCAATTCACTAGCCAGCTCTGCCAGGGTCTGAGCCTGGAGACCACCCACATCCTCTAAGTGGAAAAGTGCTGAAAACCTGTCAGCTCCAGCTGACACAGAGTCTGTCAGGTTGGATTTTAATGCTGTGAACATTTTTCTAAATTTTTTTCCACAGAGCACTGCCCGGTGTTGACATTTTAGGTCTCAGAGTAGCAATTCGTACTTTGCTTCTTGACTGCCACTAACTAACTTTCAAAGGGATAGTTAGAAAGTGTTGGAAATTTTGAAATCTCCGCTTATCCACTCTATAAAATGGGGCTAATACCACAGCTGAGTCCCCTGGACAAACGGCAGTGCCTCGCTTGAGCGGATGAAGTGCTTTGAGATCCTCACAGGAAAATTCTAAAGGAAGAATTGGGGAGTATAACGATGATTTTCTAAATTAAAAGTGACAACCGGTGTTTAGTAGGGGGATCAGAAGACAGAATTGAGAGCAGGAAGCCTTACATTTATTGCAACAGATGGTTTAGTTTTCACTGAATGATGAGGAAGGAGCTGAGTGAATGAGCAGGGGTATGTCCTTAAAAGATTCAGCAGCCATCCAATTACACAGCAACAATCTAACAATTACTAAAGACTTGGACGTGCCTGTATTATGCAAAATAAAGCATCCCTACTGCGTTTGACTTCAGCCGGTTGAAATCAGAAGGCACAGTATTCCACTATTAAATAACACCGGCATAATTACTACTGGCATGGCTTTTAAAAAATAGAATTTCGTTAAAATTCTTAATACAAAGATAAGCCACACAGCAAATCTGTAATAAATGCCTGTTGAAAAAAATACTGAATGATTTTCAGTTCAAGGAAAACGCTTACTTTCACTACTTGGCCTTTCTCTCATCTCTTGTCCACCTCTGCTTTTCTTTCCTTTAAAAAATAACAAAACATTTCATTTGAAATGTAAAACATTCAGAAAAGTACAGAATATAATATAACAGACCTTTGTTTTCCACCACCAAGATTAAGCAAATGTTAACATTTTTCAATATATGCTTGATATCTCCCTCTTTTATAGATACAAAATGTTATATAGATGTAGCTTCGTCCCACCATCCTTTCCCCCTCTGCCCTCTTCAGAGGTGAAAACTTACCTGAAGTTGCTTTCTCTCATTCTTGTGCATATGTTTGTACTTTTACTATGTAAGTATGTGTTCCTGAGCACTATGCACTATCATTTTTTTAACAATTTTCATACCATATCCTTTTATCCTTTTTCAATTTTCTAATTAACACGTTTTTAAGATTTATTCATGTTGATAGATGTGGCTTTGACAGCAGTACAGCATTCCTTTGTCCCTTTAATGTGCATAACCCATTCCCCTCCTGAAGGCACGGTCTGAGTCCTCAGTAACTGCTAGATCGCCCTCGTTTAATAGGATGGCAGAATTTTTTGTTTGTTTTTGTTTCTTGCTATTACAAACAATGCTGAAACAAACATTTTTGTACATACAGCTTTTAGCTCATAGAAGAGAGTTTTTTTAGAGGAAAAATCTAGGAGTCAAATCGCTAGATCCTATGGAATGATCATCTTCAACCTTATTACGTGTTGCCAAATTCATCTCTAAAATACCATTAGCAATGAATAAGAATTGCTTTTTCCTCACATCATCACTAACACTTGATATATTCCCACTGATTAATTTTTGTCAATTTAATGAGATTATGAAATTATATCTCATTGAGATTTTAATTTGAATTTCTCTGACTATGAATAATATGAACATATTTTTATATTTTTATTGACCATACTCTTGTGAATTTCTTGTTCATATCATTTGCTCATTTTTCTTTTTGCTTGTATGTCTTCTTTTTTATTGGTTTTTATGATATAGGTTGCAAAATATGACTGTCTATGTCAGTCTTTTCACTTTATGATATCTTTTTCAAGAAATTGCTTTCATTTTAAAATGCTCACATTTATCAATCTTTTTCTTTATGATTTTTGCCTTTTGTAGCCTTTAAAGAAATGCTTCTTTAAATAATGTCATAGAGCAGTGGTCCTCAACATTTCTGGCACCAGGGACCAGTTTCATGGAAACAATTTTTCCATTGACTGGGTGGAGCGGGGGGAATGGTTTCAGGATGATTCAAGCACATTACATTTATTGTGCAGTCAAACCTGTCTGCTAATGATAATCTGTATTTGCAGCCACTCCCCAGAGCTAGCATCACTGCCTCAGCTCCATCCCAGATCATCAGGCATTAGATTCTCATAAGGAGTGTGCAACCTAGATCCCTCACATGCGCAGTTTACAGTAGGGTTCATGCTCCTATGAGAATCTAATGCTGCTGCTGATCTGACAGGAGGTGGAGCTTATGTGGTAATGCGAGCAATGGGGAGCGGCTGTAAATACAGATGAATTTTTGCTGGTTTGCCTGCCACTCACCTCCTGCTGTGCAGCCTGGTTCCTGACAGGCCATGGACTGGTACCCATCCTTGGCCCAGGAGTTAGGGACCACAGTTACAGAAGTATTTGCTAACCTTTTCTTTTAAGAGATTTATAGTTTCCTTTTTCATATTTTTAAGTTTATTTTTGCATAATATAGGGATCTATTTTTATCGTATCCCCATGTCAGGTACTGAATAATTTATCCTTCACCATATTATTTGCAAGTCTCCTTTCTCATAGGCAAAATTCCCTAATACACATGATTGTTCTTTCTAGATCTCTATTTTTACAGCTTTATACCAATACCACACTGTTTTCTTACACTATAATTTTAAGTCTGATAAGTGGTGTGGTAGACAGAAAAATGGTACCTCAGTGATGTCCACATCCTAATCCTTGGAACCTGTGAGTATGTTACCTTGCATGGCAAAAGAAATTTTGCAGCAGATGTGAGTAAATTAAGGACCTTGAGATGGGGAAGTTATCCTGAGTTATCTGGGTGGACCCAAGCTAATCCATGAGTCCTTAAAAGAAGAGAACCTTTACCAACTGAAGTCAGAGTTAGAAGGAGACGTAATTGCAGAAGAATGGAAAAAACAAACAAACAAACAAACATGCAAGGCTGTTGGCCTTGAAGATGAAGGAAGGAGGCATGAGCCAGGAATGCTGGCACCCTCTAGAAGCTGAAAAAGGCAAGGAAACAGCTCCCCTAGAGCCTCTAGGAATGAATACAGCCTTTATGACACCACTAATTTTGTGGTAATTTGTTACAGCATCCATAGAAAACTAACACAGATAAATGTAAGAAGAACTCTCTCTTACTGTCTTTCTTTTTAAAATTTATTTTGGTTATTGTTGGCCCTGTACTCTTTTAATTGAATTTTAGAATGAATTTCTCAAATCTTGTGAAAAACTGGAATTTTGATTGGAATTGTACTAAATTCCAACCAACTTGGTAAGAATAACTATTTTCATAATAGTAACTTCCTATCCATAAACATGTTGTAATGGTTAATTTTATGTGTCAACTTGACTTGGCCATAGGGTGCTCAGATACTTGGTGAAATATTATTCTGGATGTTTTTGTGAGAGTTTTTGGATAAGATTAACATTTAAATTGGTGGACTGAATAAAGCAGATTACCCTTCCCTTCCTAATGTGGGTGGGCATCACCCAAACATTTGAAGGCCTAAAGAGAACAAAAAGACTGACACCTTCCCTCAGGTAAGAGAGAATTCTTTCCTTACTGACTGCCTTCAAACTGGGACATTGGCTTTTTTCCTGCCTTCAGACTTGACCTGAAACATTAGCTCTTCCTAGGTCTCAAACCTTACAGCCTTTGGACTAGCACTAAACCATCAGCTCTCCTGGGTCTCCAGCCTGCCGATGCCCCTGCAGATCTTGAGACGTCCTATCTCCATAATCCCATAAACAAATTCTTTTTGATATATTTCTTTATATATATTTTTTCAGGTCACCTTTTCTAATTTTTCTCATATAAACATTTCATATCTTTTATTATTAATAGATTTATTCTTGAGTACCATACAGGTTTTATTGACATTATAAAGAGTACCTTTTTTATAATATAATTTTCTATTTTGATGCTTGAGTATAGATATTGCATAAATGAATTTTGAATATTTATTCTCAATACTTATCTTGTTTTCAAAACATAACTAAATTCTGCTATTGTTTCTAATACTTTGTGTTCTCTTGGGCATTTTATACAGACTATCATGCCAGCAAACATTAACCATTTTGTTTCTACTTTCTAATCCTTATGCACTGACTTCTCAATCTTCTAAAGTCTTGATAGCCTGTATATTTGTAAAAGTAGGCTAAATGCTATAAAAAATACTGAAAAATGTCAGTGGCATAATATAACTGAATTCTCAATCATGTAGCCCAATGGTGGTTGTCAAGGGAACTGTCCTTCATGCAGTTAGTCCCAGACCGAAACACCTTCCTTTATGTGGTTATACCATCTTCTGATCTAGGACTTTATCCTCTGCAACACTCAGTCACATAGATAGAGAAAGGGAGAGAGCCTGGAAGGTTGAATGGAAGGTTTCTTTATAGCCCAGGTGTTGAAACGATGTACATCACTCTTCCCCCATTTCATCAGCCAAAACTGAGAGTCACCTGATTCTACCTAACTGCAAAGGAGACTGACATATGTGGGCCATGTGTCTAGGAAGAAAGAGAAGTAGGATTGGTAAATATACAGCAGTCATGAGCGGTATCCCTGTTTTCTTTAGACAGGTATTTAGAATCAGAATTGCTGGGCCAAAGCAAGCATACATAAGATTGTATGTTATTTTTTAAACTTTATTTTTGCATACAATGTGATATGGGAATATTGGTACAATTTCAAATTGTCCTCAGAAACAGTAACAATATACAATTAGGACTCACTTAAAAATTAATCTAGCTTTGTCTAAAACTGTTATTGTCTATGAAGTTATAGTAACAGTATAGAATTTCTTTCATCTAAAACCAGACTCTGAACAAAGTACATTGCTCTGGTGCTGTTAAGTTCTCTGGGAAAAAAAGAAACTACATTAGCTGCCCCATTCCACTGGAAGCATCTTTATCTTCATTAAATCAGGTAACAATAAAAATGACAAGAAGAAGATTCATGAAAGAATACTCTGAATCTTGATGGAGGGAAGAAAGGAAGGAGGGATGACTTCCTGGTCATGAAGATAGTAAGGGTAAGAGTGTGGCGAGGACCATGAAATATGTGGAGGCCACAGGTCCACTCTAGCTCTTGCTAAAGAAATTCCTCTTTCTCCTCCAACAGATGCCTCTTCAAATCTCACCCAACTTCATCAAAGATCATCAATGTAAACACACAGTTTTATTTACACTGAATTTTAATACCTGGAAGAACAAATTCTTCCTCATTGCTTTCACTTCTGCACTTCAAACTCTCACTTAGGAATGTCTAAGAAAGTTTCCAGACCATTAGTCAACTAGCCACTAAGTTCTCTGCAATGGACGTCAACCACTGTTAGACGATATATCATAGGAGTGCTATGCTGGTAAAAATGAAGAGTTTTAGTTTCAACTTATTCTGTAGAGAAATATAAATAAGGAATGATGATGTATTTAGGGATCTAGCATCCAGATTAGAGAGAGTTAGTTGATTGGTTATCTAGGTAATAAGTGATTTCCAATAGAAAAAGTACTGACCTGGTGATTTGTATGTTAGGTTATGATAACTGTCCGTAGCTCCCATCTCAGATTTTTCTGGTCTTCCTTGCTCATTGAGTCCTAGGAGCTAGTCAGAATAGGAAATCTGTCGGAGAATCAGATCTGGGTGTAATTTTGCCATCCTGTGGCAAAAAGCACTGCAGACAAACATCTTCCTTTGGGGGACTCCTGCGGTTAGTCAACACATTGCTGGCTGAAATTCCTAATTGTGAAAAAGAGTAGCCAATTTGCTAATCAGAATTGCAAAGAAGGTGGCAACAATGTGATATTTTATTCTGAAGGCTACATTAGAAAGCAGGCTATGCTAATAGTTAACCTCCAAATCTACTTAGCCCTTTCTCATATTTTTAATCCTTAATATTTCTTCCTGTGTAACTGTGTACCTCTTTTCCCTTTCTGATTTCAATTCTTTCCCCTTTTTAGCTCTCTTATTCTTTCTCCAAAATTTCTCTTTTGTCACCTTTTTTCTACTTCTCCTACCCTGTCCTTAATTTCGTTATCTTCTTATCTTCCCATTGGTTTGTCCCCTTCCCACAAGTCATTAACTGGCCTTTATCACAATATCAATTATATTTTTAGTATTGACCATTAGTGTTAAAGATAGTTTTTTAATTCCTTGGTCTTAATATAAAAGTCAGATTAATCAAATGTTTCATATTCAAATTTAAGCTACCTAACTTCACCTGACTATTTGGTGCAGCTCAGAATTCCTTCAATTTAATTGATTTTAAGAAAAATGTGGTCATAAAAATCTTAACAGGACACCAAAATACATATTTCTTCTCTCTTCTTTCTGATTCTGTAGGCTTAGAGTGGGACAGGGGACTCTTCATTTTTAGCAAATACCCACCAGTGACTATGATGTGGATGTTCTGTAAGATCACACAGTGAAATCCTGCTTTAAATCATTTAAATCATTGTCTTATATCTCCCTTATCACCAATTTTAAAATCCCTTCTTTTCTCCTTAAACCCCAATATCTACTATCTACAGATGACCTTGCCTATTACTTTACAGAGAATAAGTAACTATGGTGAATTTCTTTAGTTTCCATCCTTGGGCAACCTAAGAATGTCTCTCTCTATTTTTTTTCCTGAATCCATTCTTACCACCCTTCTCTTCATAGCAGAAGGAAGAGAACTTCCTATTCAAGGCTGACAGCATGTCCTGTGCCCTGATGTTCTCTGCAATTCCACCATCCAGAAGACAAATTTCTCTCCTTCAATTCCCATCATTCTTCCTCCCTCCCTCCCTACCCCCGTTTCCTAATAATTTTTTACCTTTCCTGTTTTATTATTACTATTGATATGAAGATTTATTTCCCTTATGAATTGACAACCTTCTTGAGGACAGGGCCCACATACTCAACTTTGTATACCTACCTACAAAGCATCCAGTCCAATCCTATGTTCCTAATGAGTCTTGAATAAATGCTTGTTGAATAAATGATTAATTAATTATTCTTCTCCCTAAAACAAGACAAAATTGAATTGGTTGCTTTGCCATTATGTGAATTTCTCAGCTGGATTTTTTTTTTTTTTGAATCATGAAGATGATGATTCCTTTCTAGATTAAAGAATTAGACCAGCAGCTGGAGAGCTGTTTAGAAGGCAGCAACAATCAGAAAATGTAATGAAATTTCTCATCCACAATGGCAATTAAAACTGAAATATTTAGGCATAACTTTCTCAAGAAATGTGTGCTATTTATATGTAGGAAACCACATTTATAGAGACATAAAGGGAACCTTGAATAAATGGAAGGCTGTGTTTATCCTTCTGGGAGCTGAAGGCTAAATATTGTAAAAATGTCAAATCTTCCAAAATTATTTTATACTTTTTTAAGCCATTTTAAGAAACCCACCCCAGAATATGGTAATACTTTTGATTTTCTATCTAGACCAAGGGAAGGGGGCAGTTTCAGTGGTTTCCATGTGGTGTTTGCCACCATGCTAGCCCTTATCCCACAGACGAAGGAACCCATGGGAGAGTTCTGCCGATTACTTAAGTATATACGCTTCAATTATACACTTGAGACCTGAGAAAACAGCCACCAGATGGGTTTGGGAACACAACAGACCCACTATGAGTGACATCAAGATTAGGAGGACTCCATTTACTACCTGGACCCCAGTGGTTGCTGCTGTAATGGGAGAGGCCATTGCGACACTTCCTTCAATGTCTGGGTATTCTTTCTCCAATGTATGGTCACCTAAGTGAAAGGCCATGAGTCCCTTTGGAGAAAGATAGAGAGAATCATTACTATAAATACTTGCCATGCTGTTCTAGAATTCTTTCTCATGAAGACAACCACTCTCTTAGGCACTGGCTTCTAGGTCTGAAATTATTTGGTTCAGGTCCAAATCATGACTTTGCATATTTATTTTTTAATTTTTTTTTCTTAGATATAGTATCTTGCTCTGTTGCCCAAGCTGCAGTGTGGTGGTATAGTCATAACTCACTACAACCTTGAACTCCTTGGCTCTAGTGATCTTCCTGCTTCAGCGTCCCGAGTATCTAGGACTATGGGTGTTCACTACCACACCCAGCTAATTGTTTTTTATTTTTTTATAGATGGGATCTTGCTATGTTGCCCAGTTGGTCTTGAACTCCTGGCCTCAAACAATCCTCCTCAGCCTCCCAAAGTGCTGGGATTATAGGCATCAGTCACTGCACCTGGCCTCGAATCATGACTTTTTAATTGGGGCAAGAGCCCTCAGCCTTCTAACCACCCATCCTCAATTTCTTTTGGTTAAATAATTTAAGCATACCCTTGTTGACTGCCTATCTATCTTGTCTACGGGAACACTACATTCTACATATCTATGAAGGTTAGACCCCTTGTCTGTCACTCTGAACTTGGTACTCACTAATATAATTCTGCTCATTTTCCTTTTGATAGTTACGTGCTCCCACTTTGCTGCTATTGTTTCAGAATCTTTTTTATCCCCATTTCTACTAGGGAGCCTAGTTCAGGAACAGCTCTGAATTATAGGGCACAACTACTATTGATCTTCTAATGATCCTCATGCCTTATTCACCAGTATATAACTTACTGCTTTGGCAAACAAAGTGTCCCCCAGCTGAACATAGTTAATTGGCATTCTAGCATGCTCACCTCTTTCAGTCTTTTAATCCCATCCTCCACCATCTTCCATGGAAATTCTGCATTTTTACTTCATTTGCTGTGGGCTGTCACTTTGCTCCAAGCTTTCAGCAGCCATTCTAGAAGCATACTAGTGTTGTCTCCTGGGGCCCTTGCCAGGGCATTAAATCCTGTGTCCTAGAGAAACTCCCGCATACTGATAAACTCTCTTTTTCCAATTTAATATTTTATCTCATTAATTCAACACCTCAGGATCCAGTCCCATATAAATTCTCCTGCCTTTTGGATGCAGACTATCACTTGGCAGAGGATAGCCTCGGGCAAAACAGTCCCTTCAGTAAAGGCAACTGTAGCATCCACTGATGATTCTTGTCTGAAACAATCATTACTATTATGGTTTCCCTGGAGTGACTTTCTAATTTCTTCATTTCTTTAGTTTATATATCTCTAAGACCTCAAAATGACAAAACAGAAAAAATATAGTGACACATAGTATTTGAAAGAGAAAATATAAATTATCTCAAAATGAAAAAAATCATTGCCTCTCCAGGAATCAAAGAAATACAAATTAAGACAAAACACAATATTTCACTGGAAAAAAATGCAAAGGTTTTTTTTTTAAATAATATACTAATTTTAGGCAAGGATATATTGAAAATGTGAATTCTTAGTTGCTTGTGAAGAGAGTGTAAGTTTGTATTAATACAAACAATTTAACTCTATGTATCAAGAAACTGGCAATTTCTCCTCTAGGAACTGTCAATAATTCCTTTTTGCCTCACTCTGCTTTCTTTTTTTCTCTTAAATCAGATAAATTTATACTTTGAATTAAAATTTTCTTAGTATCATCTCATCTGTCTTACCTCAGGTTACCATAACAAATATCATACACTAGGTGATTTAAACAACAGAAATTTATTTTCTCATAATTCTGGAGGCTGGGAACTGTAATATCAGACAGCGCATATGGTTGTGGTCCAGTGAGGACTCTCTTCCAGGCTTCCAGATGGCCACCTTCTCACTGTGTCCTCACGTGGTACAGAGACAGAGATAGAGATCTCTTCCTCTTCTTCTAAGGCCATATTCCTATCCGATTAGGGCCCTGCCCTTCTTACCTCCTACAGATCCTATCTCCAGATACTCTGGGGATTGATCTTCAACATATGGAACACAATTCAGTCCATAGTATCATCTTAAAATAATTGCCTTTAAATATCTATCTGACCATTGGTATACTTGCAAAGAGAACTGTCAGAAATGATATCTGTATAATGTTAACTTTGGTGATTTATGAATGGTAAGAATTTTTTTGTTTTGCTTTCCTCCTTGCACTTTTCTACCTATTGCTTGAATGTTTTTATAAAGTTACTATTTAAAATTATAAATGAGGAGGACCAATGTCTTTTCAAAAGTACCATTGCTTGCCACCGTGTTGAGTTGAAAGTGACGAAAGAGTTTTTTCATCACCAGGAAGACTCTATCTCACACAGTGCTTTGCAAACATCCCCAACTAAACACTATTTGTGAACATAAGAGGTAAGGAAAGAGGTAGGCAGTGGAAGGAATTTCTAGTGGTATAACTAGATGCATCCTATCTCAAGTATGAAATTTCTTTTTAAGTCTTTCTTATATTATAATCTTTAAGTTGACTTAATTTTTCCCTTTTACTTCATAATGGATCTCTGTTTGTTTCCATGTAAAAATAATATTTAAAATACTTACCCTTGAGTAAAATTCGTGTGTAAGCAAAATGTATCACTATTTATCCTGGGGCTTTAAGAGCCCCTTGATTCAATCAGCTTACATCTGGGGGCACTCACATGCACATTTGAGAAGCACGGGCTTAATTTAATTATTAAAACTATCATTTGCTTGGACCTCTACAAATTGTAAAATACTTTCCACATAAATTATCTCATTGGGCCTCTCAGCATACTCTTTTTCAGGCTCAGCATACTTTACCTAGTCTTTTAGCACTGGAATCCCTCCAGGCCCGGTCTTAGGCTTCTTTCTCTTATAACTCTATATTCATCCCCTAGATGATTACTTTTTTTTGGACCATGGTTTCAATTACCTTGCACATACCAGTGATACCCAAATCTACATCTCCAGAGCCACCTGTACAACTGCCAGCTTGACATCACATCCTGGATGTCTAACAGGTATTTTAAACTTTAAATATTCAGTATGGAATGCATGGAAAAATACCATCATCTATCTAGCTGTGTGAGCCAGAAATTGGTATCATCTAGCCATCTCAATATTACTCACTCCTTACCCAATATATCATCAAAGTTAGTAAACTTCTAAAAATGCCTCCAGTTAGTTTATGTATCACAAATTCATCACTGCTATCACCATCACCATCCCTGTCCAAGCTACCACAACCTTTTCCTGAAATATTCAGATTTTTACCTTGATGTCTAGTAAGCATCTCAAAATGAGGCTGTTCAAACAGAACCCTGGACTATTCGCCCCAAACAGTTCTTTTTATCCAACTTCTTTTCAGGAAAAAGTACCACCATAACCCAGTTTCTCAAGTGAAAAATGAAGAAATAATTGCAGATTCTTTACTTTCTCTTCTATTAATACTATATAGGGTACTAGACAAATATAGGACATATCCATTATCACATAAAATTCTGTTCATCAGTGCTGTAGCAAGTTGTGAAATCAGATAGAACTTTGTTTTTATTTTTCTTAATTGCTTTGGTTATCCTAGGTTCTTTGTATTTTTGTATGAATTTTAAAATTAACAGCCAATTTCTACAACAAAGATGCTAGAATTTTGACTGGGATTGCACTGATCTATAGACCTACCTGGGGAGAAGTGACAGCAATATCGACAGCACATTTCTTGTAGGCTTTATTCATTCCTCTTAATTCTCTGGACTTTATTTTGACTGACTAAATTAATTCAACAGAGTTGTCTTCAAGCTCTGAGATTCCTTTTTCTGCCCGGTCAAGTATGTTCTTTAAACTTTCCACTGTGCTTTGTAATTCTTTAAATGAATTTTTCACTTCCAGAAGTTCTATTTGTTTTTTTTTTTTTAATATGTGAATCTCTTTAGAGAATTTTTCATTCATTTCCTGAATTGTTTTTCTGGTTCCTTTGAGTTGCTTTTCCATTTTTTCTTGGATTTAATTGAGCTTCCTTACAATCCATATTTGGAATTGTTTATCTGTCATGTCAATGTTTTCAGTTTGATTGATACTCATTGCTAGTGAGCTGGTGTTCCCTTTTGGGAGTGTCCTTTTGCTTCAATTTTTCATACTTCCAGAGTTCTTTCTCTGATTCCTTCTCATCTGGAGCAGCTCTTGCTTCTTCTTTTTGGATTTTTTGTTTGGATGGGGGCTTCTCTTTTCCCCCCTCACTTGTAAGGGTGTGGCTGTAGCATATTTTGGGTAAGAACCTTTGGTTTTGCTTGTGGGTGCTTTGATAGCAATCTAGGTTCTGGATGGATGCCTTGCTTATAGATAACCTTAGTGTTATGGTTTTCTCAGTTGCTAGTTGTTTGTAGGATGTAGCAGTCTAAGCAAATAACTTTTCTGAGCCTCAGTTTCAATATCTGCAGCAGTGGCACTATTCCAGCACCTTCGTTCTCAATTTCCTCCTCTACCCCTCAGCTTACATGGGGCTGCAAGCCCTGATGGCCTAGGTGCTGCTGCTCAGCCTGGGTGGCGGACTTGGGCACAGGCATCTCTGGAATACTTCCATATTTTCACTATCAGGGCAGAAATGGTGGAAGCAGAGAACTCAGAGGACTCAAGTGAGTACTGCACAGCAGTTCCAAGAATCACCAATTTCTTCTTATAGTGATCCTTTTTCAGAGCCTTCAGATCCTTTTTCTGAATACCATTTATGTCAACATTAAGAGAAGTAACTATTCATACACCATCAATTGCATACTCTCCATCAGTGGTCCTAAATCTAGCAGGCCACTTCAAATATCAACCATGGGGGCTTCAGCATATATCATTCACTTCCCAGTTGCAGGTGCAAGCACTATGGGGTAACGTGAGGCCCTGAGATATGGCCATTGACGTAGGCAACAAGTAAGGAATGGTATGCGTATCTTGTCTTCTCACAAGGCATCCTGTCCAGCCAGCTCAGGTACATTCATCTCTCAGGGTAGAAATCCAGAAGCCCAGGTGTCTTTAATCTTGCTTTACTCCAGACCTAAATTCCAAATTTTTAAAGTTTAATTTATAAATTAGGCACAGTGAGAGATTAATAGCACTAATAATAAAATAGAAAAATTATAACAATATACTATAATAAAAGATATACATATGTGACATCTCTCCTTCTCTCTTTCTCTGTCTCTCAAAATATCTTATTGTACTCTACTCATCTATTTTCGGACTGCAGTTGACTGAGGTCAGGCATGGGTAACTGAAACTGTGGAAAGTGAAACCACAGATAAAAGGGGACTATTATACTTTTCTTTTAATGTCTTTGCCTGCTTTTGGAATTCAAGTAACGTGGACCTCACATGAGCTGAGAAATATTCTTTCATTTTTGGCCTACTGAAAGAGTTTGTGTTGTACTGGTACTATTTCTTCCTGAAATGTTTGATGGTGGTGTATTTGTTTTTAATAGACATCAGACACCAACATAATGAAACACATATTGTATAAACATTTAAATGAACAATAATGTTCCAACCATATAACGGTATGCATTTTTATACCTTCCAATATATTAAAATAATTTATATTCTCATCTAATATTTTCTTAGACCATCATGCAACTTAATCCTATTTATCTAGATCCAAGGGGTGGCCAATCCACTAATACTAGAAACGCTCAGAGAATTAACGAGAGAGGAAGAGAAGGAAAAGTAACAAATTTCACATTTAATATTTTATTAAATATACACGTAATATATATTTTACATATATGCACACATATTTTTAGAGACAGGGTCTCGCTTTCTTGCCCAGGCTGGAGTACAGTGGCACAAGCATAGCCCACTGCAATTTCAAACTCCTGGGCTCAAGCAATCCTCCTGCCTCAGCCTCCCAAAGTGCTGGATTACAGGAGTGAGTCACTGCACCCAGCCATGTACATATTTTATATATTTAATACTTTTAAATATAAAAGTATTTTAATATACATATAAAAATATAAAATATATACATAATATAATTTATATTTAAAACTTTTATTTCTTTTTTTAGTTAAACATTGAACCTCTAACAAATTATGTTCAAATAATAAGGCTACCATTAATGGAGAATGACAGTGTGTTACTGAAGAATATTTTGAAATTGCAAACAAAAAAGATCACTATCTAATATTATCAGTTTTAATTTCTCTTTCTTCCCTTCCTAGCATCTATAGTAAATAAAAATTTCTTGAAAATTTTTTCTTAGAAATGAGGCAGAGGTAACTTTTATTTAAAAGGAAACAGGAACAATAAATCCAACTTCAAAGCCTCCTGTCAATATTGAGTTTTCCAGTGAGCTTCAGAAAGTTCGCTTGGAGGGAGCTGAAAAGAGCTGGTTTTCAGAGCTTTCGAGTGAGCAAAGTGCTTGGATGGCAAATTTCCTGTAGGAAATTCACTTCCAATTTATGGCTGATGTCCAAACCCTCAAAATATATTGAGGCCATCCTACATTGAAACACAAATTTAATACAAATAGTTGGGCCGGCAGCTCCAGGAAACAAATACTGTATAATAAAACAGTACAACCTGTATGCTTTGATTGCCATTCATCAACATGGCTTCCAGTAAGAGTGACGTTTCCAATCGATGCCCGAGCTGAAAGCAGATTCTGCATGAAATCCCCTTCCTGTGCTGCACCTGGTTTCCCTCCCCCTTCCCTGCTGGCCCCTCCGCAGCCATGCTCCAGGCCTGGATCCTGTCACTAGCCAGGCTACAGTTTCAAATCCCGTCTGTGTTCTGGTTTTCCTCTGGGTGTTACTAGAGGTTTATCGACAAAATGCAGGCTCCTCATAATCTGTTTGAAAAGCCCACTGTGTTCAACAGGAAGATATGATCATCCTTTAGTGGTGAACACTATGCTGCGTGTTGTCATTGTGGAGAATGCATTCTACAAGTGTGTGTATGAAGGGAAGCACACTGGGGAGTGAGGCGTGGGAGTGGTTTGTTTCCACTCAACTAGTGAAACCACCACCTCTCTGCCAAAAACCTAAGATCCAGTGTCCTTTGGGAACTCTCTCTCTAGGTTTTACTTTGGAAACCATCTCTCTCTCTGTGAGTATTTGCTCCCCAGGGAAATCCTGGCCTCTCAAAGTCTTGGCCTCATGTCCAGGGGAATTCCAAACCCAAGTCAGCCAAGGCTTGGGTCGTCATTTTTGGAGAGAACATTTTTTGGCTCCAGAATTTTTGCATGTGTTTTTATCCTTTGGACCAAAAATTACTCAGAGATGAAACTAAGCTTTCTAATTATGCAAATAAGTGCCAAATATTCTCCTTTTAAAAGAAAGTCATTATCATATAGTGTAAGCAGTTCTTGAATTTTAATTTCTATTCTGCCAATTAACCACCACATGACCTTGGACAAGTCGTGTATTAAACCTGGACATTGAATGGCCTAAACTCAATAGGATACAAACAGCAAAAACAAAAACAAAAACAGAAACAAAACAATAAAAATTTCTTTTTCACTATGTCTCTTCAAATTTACTCTGTGAGCTATTTCTTCCTCACTGCCATAATGAAATCTTGGCAGATTTAAAAGTATTTCCATTATGCTCAGATTAATACAAGTGGTCCAGTCCTTTTATGAATAACCGTAGTCTCATTACAGGAATAAAAATGTGATAAGCACTGCTTCTTGTTCGTATCACTGCCACCACCCCTTATTCTGCCCCCATCCCTGCTTGATACTGCTTTAGGTCTGAAAACCCAGAATGTCCAAAGGGAACACTTGCCTTCTGTCTTTTCTCCACCTGTGTTATTCATCCTCCTTTCCCTGTTCTTAGGATTTCTCTGGGTTCTATTAGACCTGGAGCTGAGGAGTGAGGGAGGACAGGTAAGCAACAGGAAAGCTTTTAAATTGAGTGGTGTGGATATAATCCATGTGGGCAATATTCCAAAGCTGATTCTTCCTCTTGTGGGATGCATTTGTGAGTTTAGCAATGATATCCTTACTGGATTCCTCCAACCACAGCTTCCCTGATGCTGACTGTTGCTTGCTAGCTGGCTTATGATTCTTCCCTCAGCCTCTGAGCTTGCATAAGTCAACTCCCTCATTTGGGATCACACCTCCTATAGAGGCAGTGTCTTGGGGCAAGGGGGTAGAATTCAAAGTACCCTCATATCACCTCCCTCCCATATTCCTCTTATCTTGTCCATGAGAAAATTATTGCATCTTTGTCCCATTACCCTGATGACAGAGGAGCTTTTCACTTCCAAGGTAACTCTCTTTCTGTTCTGCTGTCTTGGGCCCATCTATCTCCAGTTTCTCTTGCCATTCTTCACTTCCAGACTCCAGGATAACAGGTCAAATCCTGGAGGTAATACTCTTGAAGATTTTTTTCTTATTTAGCTCAAGGGACAGAGAAAGCACCCCTTTATCTTGCAGGAGAGAAAATACTTTCTCCATAGTAACCCTCTTTCCTGGCCATTTCAGCTTCAACTTTTTATACCTTCAAGGTGGATGATTGCTCAAGACCTCAAAATACAGTCCATATAACTCTAAGTCCTGTGCGGTAAATCAGTAGGTGTCTTATTCTGTTTTGTGTTGCTATAAAAGAATACCTGCAATTGGGTAATTTATAAAGAAAAGGAGTTTATTTGGCTCACAGTTCTACAGACTGTACAAGAAACATGGCACCTGCATCTCCGTCTGGTGAGGGCCTCAGGCTGCTTCCATTCATGGTGGAAGGTTAGAGGAGCCAGTGTGTGCAGAGATCACATGGTGAGAGGGGAGGCCAAGGGTGGAGGGAGGAGCCAGGCTCTTTTTAACAACCAGCTGTCTCACGAACTAATAAAGTGAGAGAGAACTCACTTACCCCCAGGGGAGGGCATTAAACTATTCATGAGGGATCTTTTCCCATGATCAAAATACCTGCCATTAGGCCCCACCTCCAACATTGGGGATCAGATTTCAACATGAGATTTGGTGGGGACAAACATCCAAACCTAGCAGTGCTAATTACATCGTGATTTATTGATAGATCTTCACAGCTCTCAAAAGGGAAATTGCAATTGATGGGAAACAAAGCCTTAAATAAAAAGGAATAAATCCCCTAGAGAAGACTAGCATGTGCTTATTCAACCTGAGTATTTATGTCTTTCCTCAATTCTACAAAATTCTCCAAATAGTACCTCTCATCATTCTTATTATTATATCCTTCTGTAGCTCCTATAAACAAACATTGGCATAGACTGGGTGGCTTAAATAACAAATGTTAATTTTTCATAGCTCTGGAGGCTTGATGTCTGACATCATATCAGGGTGTCAGCATGGTCAGGTTCTTGGTGCAGGATCTCTCCCTGGTTCACAGATGGCTGTCTTCTCCCTGTATCATGACATGGTAAAAAGAGAGCTCAGGCGCCTTCATTCTCTTACACTAATTCCATTTATAAGGCCTCTACCCTCATGACTTAATTACCTCCCAAAGTCCTTACCTCCAAATACTATCCCTGAATGTTTGTGTTCCCCCAAAATTCATATGTTAAAACCTAATTCACATTGGTTTGAATCTTGAAGAATAGCACATGTTCACAGATGAATAGTTCCATGGTCCTGTCCTGTAGGGTCTAAGAAGTCTGACAGCCTTCCTTCGTCCTGCCCCGTTTTCTGTTTCCTTTAGTTCCAGCTGGCAGTGTTTCTGCTGGCACAGTCCTATCTCTATTCCTGGCTTCTGTTGAGATGGCTGATTAAATCTGTGGTTCACAACCACACTAATCTCTTTATCAAATGGTCAGTCAGCCTCACCCATGGTGTTCTCTTCCCAACATGCTTTCTTATGTTTTGCAATATGAACAGTCTAAGAATTTTTTAAATCTTTAAGTCCTGGTTTCTTTTTGCTTAACAATTCCATTTTCAATTCATTTCCCTCTTCTTGGGTTTTACTATAAGCAGTCAGGAGAAACTAAGCTGCTTCTTCAACACTCTGCTTGGAAATTTCCTTAGCTAAATATCTAATTTTATCACTTATAAGTTCCACCTTCCACAAAATGCTAGAACTCAACCACAATTCAGCCAAGTTCTTTGCCACTTTATAACAAGGATCTCTTTTTCTTCATTGTCTAATATCATGGTCCTCATTTCCATCTGGAACCTCATCAAAATGACCTTTATCATCCATATTTCTACTAACATTCTGCACATGATTATTTATGTATTCTCTAAGACATCAGCAGCTTTTGCTACAGCTCTCCTCTTTTCTTTCTGAGCCCTTTCTAGACTCACCAGAATCACCCTTAATGTCCACATTTCTAGCATGCCTCTCAAAACTCCTCTGGCCTGTATCTATTACCAAGTTCCAAAGCCACTTTCACATTTTTGGGTATTTATTACAGCAGGACCCACTTCTTGGTACCAATTTGTCTTAGTCAGTTTAGGCTGCTATAACAGAATACCATAGACTGGGTGGCTGAAACAGTTAATACTTGTTTCTCACAGTTCCAAAGGCTGGAAGTCTGAGATCAGGGTGCCAGTGTGGTCAGGTTCTTGGTGAAGCTTCTCTTTCTGGTTACAGATGGCTGTCTTCCCATTATATCATCACATGGTGGAGAGAGAGCAAGCTTGGTGCCTTCATCCCCTTATAAGGGAACTAATCCCATTCATGAGGGCTCCACCCTCATGATTTAATTACTTCCCCAAAGCCCCACTTCCAAATACATTGGGAATTAGGTTTCAACATACGAATTTTGTGAGGACACAAACATTCAGTCCATAGCATAGAAAATTCTGGATACAGGGAAAATTGCAAATAAATCAACCCTCATAATTTGCTACTATCAACATTACTCTATGTCCCTGCATTTGGAGACATACATGTTTCTACTGGCAACCATATAAAGACATACACACACATACACATGCACACACTTATAGTTATGGGATTTGTGCTTTTGTTAAGCAGTATAGCATAATAGTTAAAAGCATAAACTTTGGTGTCTGAGACCTAGGTTCAAGTCCAGCTCCACCATTTATAAACTATGTGACATTGGGAAAATTATTTAATCTTCTAAGTGGCAATTTCTTTATCTGTTAAATGGTTAAATTGAGAGAATAATGATAGTGCTTGCCTCATATGATGTTCATTAACTTTTAAATTTTAATTATTATTTTTTATTTCTAAAATGTTCTTTTTCAAATAATCATTATTCTTTTCTTATATTGTCTTGTCATTTCATTTAAAAAAAATCCCTATATCCTTATTTTATCTCTTCAATCACTTCAAATATGTTTATTTTATAGGATATTTTGAGTAGTTCTAACTTTGCAGATTTTGGGGAGCAAATTCTCCTTTTTGTTGTGTTATTTGTCTACCTTTTGATGAATTATTTCTTTGTGTGGTTTACTTTTTTTTCATGAATAGATTTTAGGCCTCTATTCAGTGCTGTGTCCACTTGGCCCATGGTTTCATGAGCTCTCATGATTATCA
>RJWJ010017227.1:0-14751 GCA_004363605.1 Indri indri
GAAACAGGGAGACCATAACAATGCTTTTGTACTTGTCTGGGTGGCTGTTGTGAAATGAGGTAAAGTGGGCAGATTTGGCACATTTGGAAGGCATAGTCAACAGCTTTGGATTGGACATGAGCAGTGTGAAAAAAAGGAGACTCAATCATAACTCTTAGGTCTTTGACTTGGGCAACTGGTGGATGATGTACTGAGATGAAGAAAAACAAGCTAGCTCTCCTTGGGCCATGTTCAATTTGAGATGCCTGTTAGTCAAACCTGTGGAAATATCAAGGCAGTAGTTGTGTATGTTAAATCTGGGGTTTTGGTGAAAGGCCAAGGCTAGAAACGCAGATGTGGAAGTGGCCAGCATATAGATAGTATTTTAAATAAATGGTCATGAATATAGATACAGACTACGTGTGTAAGATCATGTTATTACTCTGCTGAAAATCCCCCAAAGTGTTCCCATATCACATTGTAAGGCCAGGTTCTTCATGATGGCCTAAAAGGCCATATGTGAGCTATTCCTCTTCCCTTCTTACTTCTCTGACCTCTTCTATTGCTTTTCCCTTTGCTCACATCACTCCAGCCATCTGGTACACACTGAATACTTTTCTGTTCCTCAAACATGCCAGGTAAACTCCAGCCGCAGGGCATTTGCACTTGCTGTGCCTTCTGCCTGGGAAGCTTTGCTCCAGATGTGGCTTCCTCTGTTACTCCTTCAGGTTTTTGTTATTTAATTTCTGATTGCAGCCTTCCCTGACTACCATAGTTAAAACTAATCTTCCCATCATCACTCCTAATCTCCTCTATTACTTCCCCCCTGCCCTGTAGGATTTATTGCCGTTTATTTTCCTACCTATTTAATGCGATTATTTCATTACTCTTTGAGTTTTCGCCTTTCATAAGTTCTCCAACTCCAGTTCCCGGAACAGTTCCTAGCACAAGGTGCTCAAAAATATAAAGTTTATATTGCCTATAAGGTTAAATATAACTGTCATTATATATAAAGTTACAGTTTTGTATACATCTCTCCCTTAGATAAGAATTTTAAGGACAAAATTGATAGAAATGAAACAGGATGAAAATACAGTTATTAAATGTTTTTTTCTCCTAGTGGCCAGCAAGATTTGTCTCTGCCAGCCCTTGCTAATGAAAATGATCACCGCTGCACACTGCCTGCTGCGGGTGGCACTGCCAAGTGGTGTCAGGCAGTCGGTACTTTTGACAAATACTCACATATTTGCTCTCCATTTAGTATGCTGCATTTTATGGATCATTTCGTTAGAGTTTTGTTCCAGTCCTTAATAGCCTATATTTCTTTACAGCGAATCACATAAGGCAATTGACATACCCACACTCTATCTTTCCCAGCAGGTCTGATATGGACTAATGTGTTCATTTTTATAGGCAGAGCCTGTTCCCACCAATGGACATCATTTCCCTTAGGCCACTGGCCTCCCTAAACTTTGAATGTTCTTTGGTTGTTTATTTATTACAGTAGACTACCATTTCTATTCACTATTGAACTCTATTTTGTATTCTTTTAACATTCTACTCCTACCATTTTCTCAGTATTTGTTTTTTAATATATTTAGAAAATTTATAAGCAGCAAAATTTATTCAGTGGTACATGGTTCTATAGGTTTTGACTAACAGGTAAAATCATGTATCCACCACTCCCTTCATGATACAAAACATTCCATCACCCCAAAACTTCTTCAGGCTACCCCTTTGTAGTCAAGCCCTCTCCCAATCTCTCATTATTAATTTTAATAATGAACTTTAAAGATTCTTTCCTCTAGGAACATTTTATATTCTTCAACTAATCTTTACTTATTGCTTTTCGGCATTAAAATGTTTAAAACCATCTAGGTTTTGTTCTTTTTCCTAATAACCATAATGGCTAAAATTTATGGAGACCTATTATGCATGTGTCGTACTCTGCATTTTAATAAATGTTAACTCCTTTAACATTTCCCATGTAGTTTGCTCCCTTAGCTATTCTACACATTTTATATTACTTAAGTTGTTACTTTCCAGCATTAAGATTTGTAATTTTAACATTTTATCTTTTAATTTTTAATGTTTTCCTTTAATCTTAATTTACACTAATTCTTATTATTTCATTATTTTACTTTATTTTTAGCTACTTTTGTTTGACTATCACTGATTTTACTTTATCACCAACCCCAAAATTGAAAATGGATGTAGAAGTTCCAGGGGAGTGAACGGATACATAGTACCCTAAAAAGGGAGTTTTGACAGCCCTATTCCTGTAACACCACAAGAATGAATTGTAGTTCTGGAAAAAAAAGTCTACTAAATCTAAGTCAATTGAACTGGTAGATCTTAGGGTAGACAATCCTTGTTCCCCTGTGTCTGCCAATTCCTCATATCAGCAAAATTAACACCTAGTGACAATAAAAACAGATCCTGGAATGGTGTTGTCCCTTCAGGCCCGGTAAACAATCGGACCTCTCCTGAGGAAATCATTCATCAGAATCTGCACCTTAAAGCTTCTGCACTTTTACGCACTGGCCTCGGTTCATGTTGATGATAACTCAAAAAAAAAAAAAAAAAAAAAAAAAAGAAGGAAAAAAAATAAAGCATTTCTTAGGGAAAACATCCTCAATGCCATGCCCCAAGTTTAATCTCGACAAAACCACTAAGAGTCTTCCCTTCCTTTGTCTTCTCTTGCTTAGCAAAGTTGTAGAATCCCAATTCCAGATTACTGAAAACAGAAAACTGATCACTCAAGGTGATCACCCAATAGTTGGAGGTTGAAATCCTTATACTGCAAAAGCAAGAACAGGGTAGTGCATGAACTGTCCAGGGGAGTCTGTAGCTGTATCTTGGTTTCTGTTTATTACTTAAGAACAATTAATATAGTTACGTGTAGTCTTTAGTAGACAACCTGCATCCATTTAAATTAAGCATAACATTTTCTACGGTTGTTGGAGTATAAGGCCACAATATTTGTTTTAGAAAAACTCCTTAAAGTAATAATTTTAATGTTAATCCTATCCATTCCTTTGAAATAGAAACTGCTTTAACAGAATTAAGATTGCTTATAATTTAAAAAATATTTTGCACGTCATGATTAGTATATTAAAATTATTTATATTTAGATATTATTTACATCTAATATCCAAAGAAGATTCATTACCAAATTGTTACAGTAGATATTAATCAGTTTGACATGCTTATTAATTGATCCCATAGGTATAATTATAGGCCAACATGATTTTGGGGTTTATTCTTTCGTTTTAGTAACAGGAAAGTTGTATTTACAGAACAAATAAACACAAACTGTGCAGCCTCCCAAGGTTTGCAATAGCTCTTCAGTGAGTTTTGAAGGGCAAGTAGGTGTGAAATACATGTGAAAAGACACCCTGACAGAAGCACGCTAAGTCCAAGAGCTTGAGACATGAAGCAGCTGAGGAAGTGCACCTGGAGGGAGGTGTGGAGGCAGATACGGACGGACGTCAGACTTGAGGCTAAGGACAGGGCGATGTTGAGAAGAATCTGAGCGGTGAGATGACATCATCAGATCTGGTTATGAAAAATCACCCTGGCAATGCTGCGGAGTCTACAGAGGAAGGGGAGCAAACAGGTGTCAAGACACCAGGGGGTGAGGCTATTTTCTGGTGACAAATGATGAGAACCTGACGTAAAGTATGGTGGCGGGAGTGGAGAGGAGAGGATGGGTTCCAAATCTGTCAAGAAGGTGTGGATTACGGGTCTTTGTGATTGACTGGATATTGACAGGGAGTGGTACGCAGGAGTTGAGGATGATGGGGAGGCTTTTGGCTTGGATGACAGCTGTACTGGTACCAGTGCCAAAGCGGAGAATGCAGTTGGCATTAAGATGGATGATACCTTGAGAAATCAGCCCACGACCTCAAACTGTATGAAAGGATTTGTGTGTAAGCTCTTCATTTTGTTATATTTACAAATACTGAAAGACAAAACAATGACAAAAATCCTTACAGCCACTCATGGCCTTTCTATTTTTGAATTACGTAAGAAGCAATTACTTTATCTTCCTTTGTCTTCAATCCATCACCAGAATCAACAACTGTCAACTACTTTGATGTAAGAGAAGAAAAATATTTTGTGTTCTACCAAAAATACTGGCAATAGTCTCACATAATTAGTGAGATTATTCAATCTGCTGGTTGAGATGCCGATTTTATTTTTATATTTATTTCCCAACTATACCCAGACATGTTTCTGTCTTCTATGTTCTGTTATAGTGATCTCTCTATTCCAATGCACGTGGTACTATATTGATTTTAAATCAAGCTTTATAGCAAATGTTAATGTTTATTATACTTTTTCAAAATTTCTTGGAATTCTTATATATTTATTCTTCCATCTAAAATTTACCCTGATTGAAACTGTATTAAAGTAATCATTAAATTGGGAATTAATGTCTATATAACATTCAGATTTTTTATCCATGAACATATGTATCTATTTATTCATGTCTTGTTTTATATTTTTTAATAAAATGTTAACTTTTTCTTCATACATATTTATTTATATCTCATTAAATTAAGTTTTAGATGTTATATTTTGGGTTGCTTTAAATAAGCATTGTTTTCTTTTTAATGTTTAATTATTGCTACTATAAAGAAAAGGTAGCTACTTTTTAATATATGTATATTGAAACCTACTACCGTATTAAATTTTCCTGTCAGTTCTAAAAGGTGTTTAGCATAGTTTCTTGGAATTTTCAAATATGAATCATATAATTTATGAAAATAACATTTCTTTCCTTCTGCAATAAAATATTATGGCTTTTTAAGTTTGTTTGTTTTCTTGCTGAAACCTCTATACTCTTTCGAATAACAGAAATAGTAGGAAGCTTTTCAGGCTTATTTGGATCTTAAAATAAATGTGTTTACTCTTTTACCATTTAGCATAATGTTTGCTTTTAGTTTCTTGTAAGAAAAACAATAATAAAATTTTGAAATCTTGCTTATATTTCTATATTAACATGAGCTTTTTAAAAAATTGGTAATGACTGTCTCATTTTACAAAATGTCTTCTTGCATCTATTGATATAATGATATGACACCCTTTTAAATTACGCCTTAATTAGATATGGGCTTTTAAGGTATGCTGAAGATACGCCATCTTTTTGTAACAGATGTGAATACATCTATTTCCTTAATGCAGACAACCAGGTTTTGTCATGGATGAGGAGAAGCTTCATAAGACCAATGGTGTGAGTATTTCATATTACTGTTCAAAAGAAATGTAGTCAAAATCTGAAATCTAATTTATCAAAACCAGAAACAACAGTGCACTGTTGAACATTTTACTGCTATTATCCTAGATAATTCTCACAAAGAGCCACTGAGATGGATACTGCTCTTGTGCTCTCTTTATAGATGAGAAAACTCTGGGCTCAGGGAAGTTAAGTTACTTGCTCAAGATTAGGCAGTGAGTGGAGCTGGATTCAAATCTAGTCATTAAGACTCCAGAACCCACTTTATTCCTTATGTTATACTTAGAAAAAGTCAAGCACATCAGGGGTATCAGACATTCCATGAGCACATTGAAGTTTGCTATAGCCATGGAAAGGGCTTGAAATTTCTTTGAACATTTATCCATGTCTAAACAATATTTCTCATCCTTCATACACCGGAACTCTGAGATTCTGAACAGCCTCTTTCTTGCTCAAGAACTGAAGCAGAATTTATATTGTTTTCAAAATCAATTTTGGCTTCATCTGCTATACTCCTTAAGTATAAAATGAAGTCCACTTAAATGATATTTAGGGGCTGGGTTCTTTTATTTTGTGACGAAGTAGCTGCTGTACCACTGGCTCATCTGATTCCCTAAGCCTGTCAATCAGCAACACAGAATATCGTAAGTGGCTCCTTTGGAAAGTCCTTATGAAAGAAATTCTGTTTCACGACAGCCATCTGCACTCCTCTGTGTACACCAAATCCCACCCTAACACCAAGTTAAACTGCCAGAAGAACACATTCTTTTGCTCACTGGTGTACACCCAATTCCTTACCATACTTCTCAAATGAAATGAATTTGCAGTGAACCCCTCTAACCACTACCAGATCAGGCTATTAGGTCTAATTACCTATTTCCTGGGGGCAGGAAATTAGAGCCAGCTTCTAGGTTCACATTTTTTGCTGTATTACTCTTGCATTTTCAGAAGTCTCTGCATTGCTGATTTTTGCTAGCTAAGCTCCTCCACTTTAGTGCAGAGATTTAATTTTAAATCACATCATTATTGATTGGGTATCACAATTTCCACCTGTTAGTGTCAAAATTTAAAAAAAAATTAGTAGCACAAGCACAAACAGATCCCGGAGGATACCTTGCTGAACTTCATCACGAATTCTCTCATTTCCTTATGCAAGACAATTACATAAAAACCTTGGGGAATTCTAATGATCTTGGGTCTTTTTTTAAGCTGAAATTTTGAGGCACAAAATACATATTTTAAAACTTCCCAGCTGTCAGTAATAACAACGTGCTTTCCAGGGAACCTTAAACAAACAGTGTGGCTTGGCTTTATAATTACTTTAACAAAACATCCTAATTAAAAGGGCAATCCATAAGGAATTAGGATATTTCTCCAAGTTACTGTTATCTTCACACTGCTTAAGCCAAGCTGAGAAGGCAAGAGGACCTACAGGAAGTCACAGGAGACAGAGGGTTGCTTTTAACAATCTGCAAACAGCACAGTCTTTTTTGAGCTGACTTGTGGGCCCAGAGTTACATATGATGAGTAGATCACTCTCTTGGGGTTCACCAGGGGACTCTGAAGCAGAAGGGAAGTTATGCAACACAATGCATCCAGGGAGGGCTAATGCTGCAGTTGCCTTCCAATGTGGATTTCTTCAATTACAGCAAAGAATGCTTTCCATTTCATGTGGTTTTCAAAATGATTGCTTTCTCCATCATAATTTAAGGAAAATCAAAGCAATTCTATTTGAAATTTTACTCAGGACGTAGGTTTCATACCTTTCCGGCAGTAGCCAAGAAGATTTTGGTGGAAGTCATTTATATCTCATTTTATGATTTAAAGATTCACATGAATAAGTTAAAATGAGATGAATATTTTAAAAATATATTTTTTGAAATACAGCAAGCCGGCACCCTGAGTATTCTTTTGGAGCAACTAGTGACCACTACTGAACTTGTCCATTAATTCAGATACTAATTTTTATCAAGAGTTACACTTTTTAATATTTGAGTGGTACAATCAAAAGAAGAAAATCGGAAGGAAGGAAAGCAAAATCAGTTTAAGGAAGTGTCACAATAGAAAGTGATCAAGGGTCAATAAATTGAGAAGGCCTGTGGTACTTATTAATTTCTTATAGCAAGTGGAGTATACCTGTCCCACACTTTTACATAGTTAAATGCCCTGAAGTGGCTGTTAAGTTTCCATTATGTTTAAAAGTGAGCAATCTGAAATCATAATCTGCAACAGTATTATGTGCAAGAAGTAGCAGCTCTACTGGCTTTCTTCTATTCATTTTTTATTTACCCTTATTCAGATTGCAAATGTGTATATTATGGGAAAGGATAAGACCATTGTCTTAGCAATTATCATCCATATGAAGAGATGGGAAAATAAGAACAGAGGCAATATTTGAATTGTGTGGAAATGTGTTATGACAATCAACCGGTAAAGAAGTAACATTTGCATGAGTGAGGAAGCATTTGAACTAATGGCGATAGACATCCATTTTCTTAAGGACAATTTTTTGAAGAATGTCTTCTGTGCTGTCACACACACCCTTCCCTATAATCCTATTTCAGAATCCCCTTTCCCTGAAGTTTCTAGTTCAAGTGCTACTTGTTTTCACAAAGTCTTTTCCAGTTAGTGCAGCCATTAACTGTCTATGCCTCCAAATAGCTGGTCTCATCCTTTTCATGTTTGTACTCCCCATGACTCAGCCCCCTGCAGGTTCTTAAATTATATTTCACAATAACTGCATCCATATTCAAATAAGGAAAAAGTAAGGAGGAGCGCTTGCATGTACAAGAGGGCCATTATTAAGCCAAGAGCACAGAAAAGTTCAAACAAATCCAATTAAGCATTTATTAAGACTCTACTCATGAACATGGCATCGAGATTCTTGATTAAAATAGAAGTATGCATTGAATTATATTGAGATCACATGGATGTGCAAAGCATGGAGTTAAATGGAAGTTTTGTGCCATCTAAGAAGCAGTGATTTTATATTTTAGTTCCCCTTAGATTGTGACTCATTCATAATCAGGAGAAAGAGCATATAAGTCAAGTGGAGAGTCCTTTTTACTCTGGATATTTATAAGAGCTTCAGCACCTCTGCTCCATTTATTTTCACTTCTTCTGGTAAGAGATATAGCCCCTCAGGTTTGGGTAAATGATATGACCGTACTTCTTAGAATCGTTTGTTAGCCTTGAATCGCTGTCTTCATTGTCACCAAGTCAGTTCTATGGGATAGGTGGAAGCTTTGCTCTGGTCACCTGCGCTAGACCTCAGTGCCCAGAATGTAGCCTGTGGTTCCCACTCTACAGCTGCTAGCTGACTTGATCAACTTAGCTAAATTTTCTTAGCCTAAGTTACTCTTCTTTAAAGTAAGGCTAATAATATACACTCCATATGGGTAGATGAAAGGATAAAGCCCAGTTACATCAACTTTACATCAAGTAAAATAGAAAAAAATTTAAATATGTCTTTAGCTTATCATAACCACCTTTTATTTATTACATAACACAGATCGTATCCTCATGACTTTAGGTACAACTCCACTGGCCTCCTTGCCATACATACCTCAACCAACAACCGGGATCCAGTCTCAGGATGTCTGTTCTTGCTTTTCCTTCTACCTGGAGGGCTCTTGTCTGACCTAGTCACACGGCTGCCCCCTCACTTTTTTAAAGTTTGGCCTTATATTTTACCTAATCAGAGAGACTTTTTCAAGCCCTTATATAAAAGAGTACTCCCCAATCCTTGCTGTTCCCTCTACCATGCTTTAGTTTTCTTCAGAGCATATATCACTATCTGCCACCATCTCAATAAAACTTACTACACATTGAGAGTTAGGGGCTTTATTTGTTGCTTTATTCTTAGTGCATAAGGTAATGCCTGACACATACAGACCTTCAATAAGAAATGCACGTTGAATAAATACATGAATATCTCCTAACCTATCAGTGAAGGGTATGAACTTTATGAAGCGTGACTTTGTGTAGCTCCATGACTTTTCAATTATATGGGCCTAAAACAAGTTAAATAATATCTCTAAGCCACAAGTTACTTTTCTATAAACTCCAATGCTACCTCTAGGGTTGTCCTAACAGGAATGCCTATATTAACCTACTTCTATAATAATACATTTCTCATGCTTCAGCCAGAGTAATCTCTACAAAATGCAATTCTAATCAAGTTACTAATTTTTTTTTTTAAATTCTTGAATGACTTTCTTAGGATAAAGTAAGCTATTGCTTTAATGGCATTCTTAAGATAATGTTTAAAAATCTTTAACTTGGTCTTGCCAGATTTAGAACCTGCCTGTCTTACAAACCCCATCCTATGTCATCTCTGTGTTTTATCCTTGATAGTCTTTTTTCACTCCCTGAACAGTGCCATTGTCTTGACTTCGAACCTGCAATTACCTTACTCTCCATTCCTTCTCCTCAATCTCTAATGTACTTTCTTGCAAGCTAATTCTTATTCATCCTTCAAGTCTCAGTTTAAAAGCAAGTCTTCCATATACATGTCTGTCTGCCCACCTATCTGTTTATCCATCCATCTTATGTGTAACTGTAGTTTTCAAATGTCCAACTATGTTTGAACTACAACGATGGCAATTTCCTATACTTCACCTAAAATGTCTTTCTTTGCTACACTCTAAGCTCCAGGAGAAAAGGACCATGTCTTATTTATTTATTTATTATGTATTACTGTCTCCACAGAGCTAAGCACAGTGCCTGATACTTATATTTCTATAAATATTCTTTGAATTAGTATGCTGTCACCTGGAAACTATTATTATTATTGAAATATCATCTGTCGATTGTTTTACTGCTACCATAAATATTTTGGTGAATCCAAATCTGTGACTGCAGTAAAATCATGAATGACAGCGAGTTATTTAGAAAGAGAAGGCGGCCCAGGAGGAAGAGAATGAAGAGGAGTTCAAGAAATAGGAAGGGATAAAAGACTTGAGAAAGGGTAATGGAAGGAGAACTAAGATGAGAATAAAAATAAGGAGGGAAGGGAAAGAGAGAGAGAGAGAGAGAAAGGAAAAGAAAAGGAAGGATTATAGAATTTTTACCCTCCCTTTTTACCAGAATAATTTTAGGTCTATCTGTTAAGGAATGAGAGAATTTTGTTGTTAGTTATTTAGGCAATCTTCTTGTGTCTTCACATTTTCAATACACATAAGTTTATCTTTTTATCCACCTTTTCTTGGCCCCCATTTTGATTGCCTAGCTTTAAGTATACTAATCATAACTCACTTTTGAGTGCCTCTCATTTTCATGAATTTCTACCTATTTTATTTATAACTCTAATTCTACATGGTCTATTTCTGTTTTGTCATTTAGACTTTTTTGTGTCACTTCCTTTATCCGTTTCTCTTAAAGTTTATTTTTTAAATTAATTCATGATGTTTTTAATTTCCAGAGTAACTTCAAGATTTTGCCTATAATCAATTTATTGGTATTTGAATTTGATACTATTCTTAATATCTCATCAAGGCAACTATCAATTAAGCAGATAAAGTAGGTTGTCTTATAGCAAGAAAAAATAATGGTGATACCATAAGTAAGTCAAAAAACACATATTGATGTTTTGCAGAAGCATCATAAAAGAGCAGAAGAAGCTGTATGAAATAATGATTACTATCAGAAATTACAGTTATTCTTGTGATGAAAATGGTTAAGGTCAATTATTCAAAATAACATAAATGGAAGAACATCTCATTTCAGATTATCCTGGAAAAAAGTAACTTGATATGAGGACCATAATTAATGCATAATTAGTTCTATGCCATTCATGGTATATTGTATTTTATATAGCATTATTAAAAACTACGTATTAATTAGTGATTTTTGTTGTGTTTTCCTTTGTTTTGTATCTGGAGACACAGGAAGAATGAATGTCCCCAAAGTTGGAGTTCATTAATTTTTTTAAGGGGCCCTTGGAAGCCAAGGTAACAAGAAGATAGAAATCAGAGTGACAGTGACTAGGGAGAAGTCTTACCATCCAGGTCATTCTCTGGGGTCTCTGCTGTGTACCAGTTGGAGGGGGGTCCAGTGCCATTGACGGTCATGGCTGACACCTGGAAACTGTACTGACTTCCTTTCTCCAGTCCTGTGAAAGAATTTTCCACAGGGCAAAAAAAGTTACTAAACAAGTATTTTAGCTGGGTTTCAAAAAGCTTTAGCAACATTTTAACCATAGTTGACATGCTTTACATTGTTTGTGATTGTTACAGTAATTATTGTTATTTTGACCAAAGGGCAAGGATATCACAATGAGAAATCAAATTATTTTTCATATATCATGTATTTTTTTTCATTTATAAAAATGTATCCCTGAAAATAGACCCCGGGCAGATGCAGAATGTAAAATATGAATGATGAAGAAATAATCAAAAATAGCAAGGACCATTTTTCCTCACTGTTCAGAAGGGCCCTGCCTATAAATCAAGAATAGTCAATCTAAAAATTTATGTCTTCATCATTCATTCAAGGTCAGTGATTATGTTTTTTTGGGGCCAAGAAAAGAAGAACCTAAAGCCCATGCACTTCAGCAGAAAATATTAGGGTTTTTGTCTCTTAAAACCATCTTTTGAGTATATGTTGTTTTGTATCAGCTTCCATAATAGAGATGAACAAAATAATCAATATCTATGATAATTTGGACACATAATATTGTACACAGTTATAACATTAGGACTCATTTTAAGAAGCACAGAGAACACAGGTAAATCGGGAAGGCCACATGGATCATTAGTCTGATAAGCATAAATTTTTGATGTAAATAACTTTCCTCTTACCTAAATCTCAAAGTAGCTCATGTTTAACATAAAGAATATTAGGTTAAAATACAACATCCAACATCATCAACCAGGTGGCAAAGAGATACTTTTGAACATAAGGCCCTTGTCATTCCTCAAACAGCGTTGTACTCCCTTCAATTCATTAACATGGTATCGATCTGATAGGCACTGTCGATTATGGGGCTTTTCTGGGAAATGACAAAATTAATCCAAGGAAAACTCTGGGAAGAAATGGTTACTCAGTCATTGTAGCTCGTGACTTTCATAGTGGTCTTATCAAAAATAGTGTCCTAATCCATCCAAAATAAAATCTTTTGTATTATATAGAAATATAACTTGATTTTTCTTCAAAATGGATAGACAATTATGTCAATACTGTCTCCAATAATTGATTTGAAATACCATCTGTGATGGGCAGTTTTATGTGTCAACTGAGCAAGGCTGTAGTACCCAGTTATTCAATCAAATGCTAACGGAGGTGTTGCTGTGAGGGTATTTTGTAGATGGGACTAAAGTCCACGTTCAGTTGATTTTAAGTAAGAGATACTGTCCCAGACAACCTGGGTGGCCCGGATTCAATCAGGTAAAAGGCTGAGTCTCCCCTGAAGCACCAATTGTGTCCTGCCATGAACATCAACTTCAGCTTGAGAGCTCCTGCCTGCCTTTCCTCATAACCTGCCCTGTGGATTCTAGAATTGCCCAGCCAGTCATCATAACTGCTTAAGCCAATTCCTTGCAATAAATCTCTCAGTATATACTTCCTACTGGCTTTCTCTCTGGTTGAACTCTGACCGATAGACCATTTCAACCCATGTCATATTTTGACATGTAATTGGAAATCTTTTTGAATGTCCTATATTCCTTATGTTCCATTCATTTGAATTAAATCAAATGATTATTTGTGCACAGATTCTACCAATTTTTAACAGAAGCTAAAGTATCTCACTATAAAGCAGATATGCAAATTTTTCCTTATAATTTTGTCAAATTTTGATTTATATAGCTTGAGCTCAGGATCAGAGTCAGTAATCCAGTTTTGAGCAAAATAAAGCCTACCAATAACTTGAAGTAAACATTAGAAAGCAGTTTAGAGACCATCTGTTGTATTATAAATGTTTCCTCAACAGGGTCTCACCTGGCCAGCCTGAGCTATTTATCAGAATATCCCTTCCAACCATAGACAGTAGGGGAGCTCTTTATATCATCCTCTCTAACCCATCTGCAGTGAAATTCTAGCACCCATAGAGATTACTGCCTTAGGTCACTCTGCAAATCTTGCCACATTTTTTTTATGTATCATATTTTATCTTTAAAAAATATTTGATTTTGCATTTTATTCTAGAATTTAGCTGGGCTGTGGAGTCTTTCTTGATACAAGCACCTAGAAATGCTAAGTATAAAATATTTAAATATGTATAAAGAATCTCATTATTAAAGGAAATTTTAAGTAATTTCTAGTTAAATGGCTCATATAAAACTGAACATCTAACAAAGCGATGCTGTAAATAAACCAGGAATACTTTTTGAAATGAGAAATTCAGCAATGGAGATAACTCGCCTCCAATAGTTCTACTTGTCAAAAAAGTTGCCATAGTATCACCTACAGAGAGAGCCCACTAGTCTATCTTAGTAGGATTTAAAAAAATTAAATCCCTATTTTAGAACATGTTTACTTGAGTCTTTGGCTTCTAAATTCAAAAACTTCTGTATCAAACCTTTATCAACAGAATTAAACCTGTGATTCTTTTTTTTTTTTTTTTTTTTTTAATCCAGGTAAGTGTAGGATGCAGTAAGAAGCAAAACCAGAAATTCTGGGTTTTCAGTGAGGCAGTCTGGACATTACCTTCAGAATTCTAAGTTATAGATGTTCCTTCTTCTATGCTATAATAGGTACTTTGCTGGGCAAGTTTTAGAATCTTAATTTTCCATCCAAAGTGATTAGGTAATAACACATGCTCCTAACTTATAGTGTTCTTGTGAGGATCAAATGGCAGACTGCTTGTAAAAGTAATTTATAAAATCAATCATTTAACAGATGTAAAGATAACTAATATTTGTACTGTGATTTGCAGGTTACTTTCTCACTTAATTTTCAAATACACTGTGATTTTGGCACAGAAAACATCATTGCTCCTGTTTTAGAGACGAGGATAATAAGGCTCAGAGAAAGTAAGCAAGTACACTGTGTGCTATTTTAATCAGAACCTGTTCTCTCTCTTGCTGGGCACCTGTCTTCAAGGGCCCATTTAATCTAGGCTGGAACCCAAGAGAGACATCAGCAACAAATACAAAGCACTGTGTAGACATGCAAGGAATTTGTGTTTATAATGATTACATCAGAACTGAATAACGGGCAAGCAGGCAAGATAGAATTGATGATTCTACTATCTTGACAGTGGATCAACCTAAGAGATCAACAATACCCAAAAATTAGTATGAAGAAGAGTTAAATTATTCTCTTTTTTCAAGAGTTTTATAAACAATCACTATGATCAAGCAATTCTGGGAGACCCCAACTCTGAGAGCTGATATCAAAAGATATTTCCAGGCTGCTTTTATTTATTCATCCATTCGTTCATTTATTTATTCATTGGAGGTGGAGTAAAAGGGAAGCCAGTCTATCATGAAAAGCTTTTTGTGTGTGTACAGTTCTAGAAGTTGTTATCTTGGGTGTGTTTCCTGACCTAGGATAATGGGAATATTAAATAACAATTTAAAAATAAATTG
>RJWJ010017227.1:14851-33402 GCA_004363605.1 Indri indri
GATGTGGCTGTTGTTATTGTTCCAAATGTTAAAATTTTTTTTAATATCAATGATCTGTGTAGAGTCACATAACAGCTTGAGTCACTCACAATAAAATGAACCTAAGACAACAATATGGTGTAGTACAAGGAGCATATAACTAGGAGTCCAGTCACATGGAGTCCACATGGGATCATCCCCTTAACCAGTGGTAGATCTTAGTGATATCCCTCTCCAGATTTCAGTTACCTCTTCTTTAAAACAGGGGTTTGGATGAGATGAACTGCGTGGTTCCTGCTACGTTCATCAGGATCCTAAAGTTCAATCGCAATGTGTGTGTGTGTGTGTGTGTGTGTGTGTGTGCGTGCGTGTGTTTCCTAGCTGCTTCTATGTATACTCTTATTCTAAAGAATGTATGGCGTAGCTAGCAATGCTTTTCTTAACAGTAAAAAATTCTATTATTGAAAGCAGATTATCTCTGCCTGTTTCTATCCTTAATACTAAGTGCCTTCAAGCTCTGTATTTCCTCCATCCTATTTCTCATTTTTAGATCTCATGGTAAGAGATGGCGTATCATTCAAACAATTTAATTTCCCTTTATTTCCCTAATGTTAACCTTGTTATAAAATTGCTATGCTATTGTTTCAATTTTTCAGTTCATAAAATACCAATGCCTGTTTATCATTATGTTCGTCCCATATTGGCCATGAAACACAAGAAAACTCTTAAATTTAATTTCAAACAACCTTCTCTGAAGAGCGATCAAAAATTAAAAAGAGCACTTTAAAATTTAGTTGACATGAGTTCTCACTATAAAACTGATAGCAGCAATTTAAAATCCTTGTTATAACTCTGAATTACTTTGTTATTGCAGATGTCTCATTATCCTGGTAAAAAACACACACACAACAAAAAACACCTGTCTAGCAAATAGAGGATTGTAAAAAAACAAAAAAGTTTGAGCCTCTGCACCTGAATATTTATGTCATACAAATGAAGCATTCTGGCAGTTCCAATTTTCTAACAACCAAATCAATATACCCATGTATCTTAGGCATTGGAAACACGAGGTCAAATCTTTTACATTTTACAGTGCTGCAGATTTATATGGAAAATCAATTACTTCCACTTACTACAAAATATGTAAGTTGCTAGATATATCCTGGGGACAAGTCTAAACCACAGCCAATCTACCAGTGTGTATGTAGTATTACTTCCTGGTTCCTTAAGCCTTTGTAGCATTGAGGATGTTCCCAAAATGTCCAGAAATGCAACAGGTATTTCTGAAGCCAACTCACAGAGCAGGGAAGAGGAAGGTGGAGATGTTACAAAGCTTCTTTTTGAATTTTTAAGGGTATGATGTTATTCACTAACTTTTTTTATTGCTTTAATTCAACTAAAATCTTTTTCCTTTTTTTGCAATAAATATCAGGTGCAGTTACAAATATGACTCCTCAGATTCTGTTTGTATTCCTAAATACATTTTTATACCTCATACAATGAAGAATAACAGTATGAATAAAGGCTTCAAATTTCCTGTACAGATTCCTACAAATCTATAAAGTCAGAGATGGGAATTTGTGAGCTATTCCCAATAACAAACTAATTACATCTCATTTCTTTGCTTTTGGTTGTAATGATAATAAACCAGAGTGAAGATGGGCTACCCCATGCTGATTAGAAGCTCTAATTGTCACACATATGTTAGATGAATAAAAATGCAGAATTCAATTATTTATTTTTGAATAAGCAAAGTTTATTAGAAGATACAATTCAAAATAATTGTCCTAGAGAAGAAAAAATAATTTTAAAGTGTCCGTAGTGGGTTGAATAGTATCCTCCTGAAATTCATGTATACTTGAATCACCAGCATGGGATCTTACTTGGAAATAGAGTCTTTACAGATATAATTAATTAGTGATCCTAAGATGAACTCACTCTGGTTGTAAGATGGGGCCTGCATGCAATGATTGGTGTCTTTGTTGGAAGAGGAGAGAACCCAGAGACACAGAGGAGGAAGGTGGTGCAAAGATGAGGGCAGAGACTGGAACGATGCATCTACAAACCAAGGAATGGCAAGCACTGCTGGCAACACCAGAGGCTAGGAGCAAGGCAGGCAATGGATTCTTCCTCAGAGCCTCCAGAAGGAACCAAACCTGCCAACACCTTGATGTCAGGCACCCGGCCTCCTGAGCTGTGAGAATACATTTCTGTTGTTTTAAGCCATCAAGTTTGCGGTAAATTGTTTCGGCATCCCTAGGATTAATACAGGATCTTTGACGGTGAAAAGGCAAATACCTGCTGCTCTATTTTTTTTTTCCCCCCCAATGGTTTTACCTTTTGCAGAGAGAAAGTCCTAACATTTTGTGTATTTAGGGAATCAGAATCTTGGTTTGGTAATACTGAACTGAATGTACTGAATTCTATTTGCCAAAAGAACTCATAAATACTAGGTGAACTCATGAACACCAGCAAATTCTGCTGGCCATAAGACTACTACTCTTAATTCATTTTCCAGACCGCTCCCTTCTAAGCTGTTCTTCTGGTATTGAGATAGCTTTAGTGGGAGGAAATCTTCCATTTTTGTAACCAAAAGCTGTAATGTGCCATTAAAGTCTTGACTTTTCATTTCTTTTTCACTTTACATGGGCAATTAAAAATACATCTTGTATTATTACAAAAGTAAGCAACACTCACTATTAACATTTTGGTATATACAGTGTTCTCAATATTTTATATGAATGCACATTGTTTTGTTTATAAATATGTACTCATGTACTAATACTGATTTAAAATTGAAGTTTTTACTTAACAATATGATTGAAATATTTAACATGTGATTTAAATATTTTTACACTATATCCTTTTCAATAGTTGTACAGTATTCCATGGTACGATTGTATCTGAATTGCTTAGGTAGCTGCCTATAGTTGGACATTTAGGTTTTTATAAAAAAATTATTTGCTATTCAAGTATTATTGCAATGGATATGTTTCTAGTTAAAAACTTTAAAAAATATGATTGCTTCCTAGGATAAACTCTTAGAATTTGAAATTCTGGGTCATAGCTTTATGAAAAACATGTATAAACACACATACACATATTCATATATATGTATCTATATGGAACACATATCTTCACATTGCTTTCCAGAAAGGTTCTAGAAACTTCTGTTCCACAAGCAATATATGAGAGTTCACATTTCTCATATTCTTTCCAGGACCATGTGCCATCATTTATTTTTATCATTATTACTTTAATCAAATGAAAATGCAGGCTCATTTTTGTTTTAATTTGCATTTTTCTATTTACTAATGAGATTGAACATTTTATCATGTTTATTGGCTGTTTACGGTTCTGTCAATTGAATATCTAATCCTTAGCCTTCCTATTGGAATGCTCATCCTTTAATTAATTCTTTTATAATGAGAAGTTTATTTTATATTTTTAATCTTTTTCATTTCAGGAGGAAAAGCAATGATAAGAAAGTTTCAGGGCTTCAAATTTCTCTATCTTTAAAAAAAATGAGACTTAGATTGAATTGTCCTTAGGGTCTCTTCTAGTCTAATATTAAATTTAGGAATTATACTAAAATATTTTCAGCAATATTTTTCAGTTTTGGTGATTTCTGAGTGAATTATATGTTGTCCTAAGAATCCTAATGAGCCCATGTGCCTCACTTCAATTATTTTTACCTTCATCCCATGATTTCATCAAGGAAAGAAACATAGGATCCTAGCTTTTTAAAAAATTTTTAAAATGGTATAGTAGAATGCCAATACTTTCTCTGAGATTCAACCATACCTGTCTAGGAGACTTTGTCCAGATTTAAAACATGTAATGTGATTTTTTGACAATCTACCTTGGGAAGCATTCTCCCCATTGTGCTAAAATTGTATAGGCACAAAAGGCACAAAACCCAAGGGGGAAAAGCCGGGTTACTTTCGAGTCTCTGATTGCAGGCTAAACAAGAACTTTACAGTGTGTGCGCGCATGTGTGTGTGAGAGTGTGTGTGTATGTGTGTGTGTGTGTGTTATGATTTCAAGTGGAAATTTAGTAAGCAGAGATGTAGAGGAAAGGGATAAATAATGGATTACTTTTTCCTCATTTGAAATACTAGTTTACTTTATCCATTAGTCATAAGTCCATAATTTATAGTTTGTATGCTGTCCTGAACCCAGTTTATGTGCCACCCCAGTTTGCTCAACTTCACCTACCCATCTCTGTCATAAGCCACTGCTATTCCCTTTGCTTCCCAAGTCCCTAGCAGTAGTTCACACTAGTCCTAGGGCTATAGAGCTCTGAGTGCTGTTGCTCCCTAGACCAAGCCATCGCCATGTAAAATGCTGGCTGACAAGGAGACACCTCCATGATCGCACATTCACCAGAATCTCTGGCTTCGCAGGGGGTTGTCTGGAGGTACAGAGTAGTCCATATCCTGCTGGTGGATTTTGACCAATGACAGACAAGAGATAGACAGACTCCCAATCCACCCACAGATTGTCAGACAGTAGTTCATGTAGCTCCTCAAGAGATACCTAGGAGACCTAGCAAGCCCTGTGTTTGTCCCGAAGTTGTGGCCACCCCAGCTCAATGTGCCACCGTTATCTGATTCCTCTTCTCCCCTGGCTCACTTGCCTTGTTCCCTCACTCTTGCTTTCCTGGGCCTACACTCCACAGGTATTACCTTGAAAGCCTTGCCTCGGTCTGTTTTCTAGGAACCTGGACTGACATGTCTTAAGGGTTGCAGTAGTTAAAGGAAATATATGAGTATTCATTTCATAAAATTAAAAAACAATTCTTTGCATGGGAACTGGGTCCAGTTTTCACAGAGAAGTTTGACCTACTATGAATTCTGACAATATTGATACAAGAGTGAATTTATTTTTATATTTGTGGAAAGTAGCCCAATCTCTATTTCCCAATCTACTCCTTTCCTCCTTTTCTACCCCATCCTCACCCCTGGAGAATGGGGAAGGGGGATCAAAGTGACTTAAACTTGGAACCATTTTATTAAATGACCTTTAAAAGTTATTAGTTAAAACATTGAAAGTTATCAGATAACAGGAGCTACTGGTGAATCAGCAACACTGAGAAACCAATACAGATAAAAATGGCAGGATACATTTATTAAGATGATGGTGCGGAGCATAATATATCTTGAAAGCGTTGTAGAGAATATAAAGTTAAAATATAAAGGTTACTCTTGTTCTAGCCAATAAATGTCACCTGCCAGGAAAAAAAAGAAATCAATGTTCCTTTGAAGTGAAAATGTATTTTATTCCTAAAGCATTTAATTCATCGAAACCTTGCAAGACTACACCATGTGAACACTGACCTGTGAACAGGTACCAGAGGTTGTTTGGCTCCAGTGTTTCCATCTCACCCCTGCGAGTCGTCTTTCTGTGTCGAATTTTATAGCCGGTAATAAATCCATTTTGTGTTCCTGATGGAGGAGGCAGCCAGCTTACTTTGATACTCTGCAAGATAATAGATGCAAATTAAAACATTAGAGAAAGAAAGAACAACAGGGCAGGGTCAAAGAAATGACCCAAACATAAGTGTGAAGAAAGCAGAGGAGCAAGAAGTATTCGTGATTGCCACTCAGAGCCAAATTAAATCCATTCTTAGAATCCGACTGCATTCTTACTTGTCTGATTTTAACAAAATACACAATTCATTTGATTGATGGCATGCATTATCACCTCTCCTTTGCATAGACCACTAGAAGGAGAGAAAAATATTCTAAGTGGTGTATACCCACAAAAATATAGAGAATAAGACTATATTGGATGAGAGACATCAATTAATATTTGGAAAGTGCAAATTGGAGGGAGATATGGTAACTGAGGGGAAGGGGAAAGCTGAAACCTAAATACCTTCTTAACAGATACTAATGAAAAGCAAGGCAATGGAAAGCATGACAAAATTCAGGGAAACCTGGACAAGACATTGTTGCTTCCTAAATAACTTGGGAGGTAGGGCTGAAGCATGGTGCTGATACAGGGGATGCTCTGAAAGTCATGAAGATAATTGAGGCCTCTTGTTCCCACCCACACCCAGTAAAACCAGTGCACAAACCCTCCCTGACCTTATAGGAGCCGGGAGTTTTGTGCTCCAGGGATATTAAACATAGAAGCCAAAGATTCAGAGATATTATATTAACCACAGAAGAGAACAGGGATGTGGGCACGTGTTATTAAGCCAAAGATGTGAGATACCCATGTCTTCTTCCTTCATCTAATACCCAAAGCAATGACAACTAGGCAGAATATCAGATAATCCTTCTCCAGAGAAAATTAATAACTTTAGAGAAGACAACAGCTGGATCTCTGATTAATTCCCCAGTAGTGAGGCTATTACTTAATAAGCTCCACCCATGTGCTAGAATTTGCAATTTGAATTCAGCTTTTTAGTACTTCGTTTTAATGTAAACCAATTTGACACTACCAGGCATCAAAGAAAGCCCTTAGCACAAATGAAAGTGGAAAAAATAATACATAAGAAGATAATGACACCTGAAGGAAACAGCAGTCATGGACAGAACAAGATCCAAAAAGCTGTCATTAATACCTTGATAATCTAAGAGAAGACACAGCATCCATGAACAGGATAACAGTACAAGAATGTGGAAAGATTAAAAAAAATCTCCTGGGGTCATTTTAAACAGCAAAATTACTACCAAATAGCAGAAAAATGTAAAAAAAACATGGTACCTAATATATCTCAAAAAGGCACTGTTCACAGTATAAGAACTGAAACAAGAAGACAGAGCCTCGCCTTGTTCAACCTCAGCTGGGAACATGCACATCTGGTGACTCAAATTTTTCACTGCTCTGAGCATAAGCACAAAAGCACCATGGGCATTCATTTGGGGTTACAAATAAATTTTAGCAAGTAGAGAAATTTGCAAATACAGAATCTGCCAGTAACGAGGATCAACTGTGATTACACAAAAATATGTTTTAATAATTTCAGGAACCTAATTACATAGAATTGTTCAATCAATTAGGTTGTTAGAATATATTTAAAGGGGTGTGGTACTACTGACATCATTTACTTCACCCTCACTACCCTTTAAACGTGAGAATTTAAGCATCGCTCTTAATGATATTTATTAACGGTTTTTACACTTACCATAGACCCGGCAATGGTCTAGCACTCTACATGAGTTACATTGTTTATATCATGATGACCCTGTGAGTTAAGGTCTATTCTTATGACCTTTGTACAATCACATAAATGGGGACACAGAGAGGTTAAGTGACTTAAAGTCATGCAGCCAGTAAGTGATAGAGGCCAGATTTTAACTGCGATAATATGAGTCTGAAGCATGGCATTCTTTACTATTTAACATTGGCTCCCACAAGAAGTTCAAGAGGCCAAGAGTCTAATTCATTTAGTTATTATTCATATGAAATATATTATTAACTGCATCCCTGCTGTGTTGCAAGCAATATCCTTGGGATTATGGAAACACCCAGATAAGTCATGGTCTACTCATTCTGGCTGAGGAAATCGACATATAAATTAATAATGAAAAAACAAAATGCTGAGTGCTAGAGTAGAATGCCCCAGAGGGATTAATTCTGTCTCATGTGGTCAAGAAAGACTTTATAATGAGCCCGTTCTTCAAGTGTGAGTAGAACTTCATGGAGGGGATGAGAAAGGTATTTAAGATGGGGGGAATATCAAGAACAAGTTCAGGGCATCATGACAACGTAGAGCATCCTCAAGTGAAGGTCATGTAGTCTCTCAGTGGCTAAAGCACATGAGATATACTGGACAATGAAATGGAAAGGTAGATTGGAAAAAATTTGAAAAGTCTTTCAGGCCATGCTAAAGAGACACATGGTTGTATCAATGTTTTCATTTAGGCATTTGGCTAAGTTCTTTGGGAGATAAAATAAGGAATAAAATAATAATGTTCCTGGCTCCCAAAGAACCCATATCCTTAAATACACACATGCCTACTGACCCACTTCTTCTCGACCATACACACTTATGTGCATGTGTGGACATATTCTTTGCTTCCAGGTGTTTTTAGAAACAGGTAAAGCAAACCAGAATTCAATGAATAGTCATAACTTATATGTATCTTCCACTATTCATCTTATTGTTATATTTTAATGCTTCATAGTAGTGGCAGCAAATATTATCACCATTTTACAATTTTACAAAGGCGTTAATGCACAGAGTTGAGGCAGAGTTAAATGAATGATAGGCTCAAGGTCACTTTGCACTACCACTGGATGATTTTCCAACCTTTGAGTCTATTTTTATTAGTTCACACTAAAATAAGTAATCACAGGGACACTACTTGGCAATTCTACTCGCCTATATTCTCTTATGAAATATTCTTAAAAGGAATAAAACTGAATTTAAATCGTTAGTTTTAAATATATCTAATAAGCCTTCCCATAAGTAGCCCTTGAAAAATCAAGGTGTGAGTCTTTTAAGGACTATAGCGTATCTTCCAAGTCAAAATTAAATTCAAGTAGAAAATGAAAATACAAATGTAGATGTTAAAACCTTAGACCAAGAGTTAGAACCTTTTGATTTCCAGTTACTGTTTTGCTAAGGCTTTGCTGAGTGACGTCTCATGAGTCTGATAAATGACTTGAATCTCAATGTACACACTGAAAAAAGGAAAATAATTGTGCTTAGTATGTCTACCAAATGTATTATAAATCACTTGATAAGCCTGGAGAATTTAATTATACCAATAATTACATGAGTAATACTTAGTTTTTGACAGATAATAATTTTTCTTTGTCATATTTGAGGATTTCCAGTGATTGCATAAATTATCTCCACATAGCCGATACCTTAATATCAATGCCTGGCAATAATTAATTAATGGAATCAGTTATACGCTCTACACGCCAGGAGGTGAACCCCCTCAGTGGTTATTATTCATCTTTGGGAGTAATTTTATCAGTTTTATTCATCCTCCTCTGTGGCAGCAGCTAAGTTTATTAGCATCTTTTATGCTTTCTCACTGATTTCAAGGAAGTGCCAGCAAATTGCAAAGACTTTGGTTGCCAGATTTTTTTCTTCTCAGGTTCTTCTTTTGCAGATGATATGATCGGCTGCCTCAAATCCTATTGTTTTAGGAAGTTAAATAAAAATAATTGTCCATTTTTTATTTAATGGTCTAACGTAACTTATTTTCTATATGAGACCTGTTCTGCCACTGTTCAATTCCCATTCCCTCAGCAAGCCACCTAAAGGTGTCACCATTATGGGAACATTCTTTTACAACAACCTAGTTTTCATGGGCCAGCCTGGTAATGATTTTTATTAAAAGTACTTAACACATGACCTTTGACTTCTGAAAAATCAATTCTAGTAGCTTTGACTTGACTTTTGGTCCTTTTATTACTTGAGAGGGAGAAATTAATCCTTTTCACTATTGCAGTGTTGTATCTGAATCAAGGATTAATTTTGCTTTTTTTTGGATGGGGGGCAAAGAACTGCAAAATTTAGCTCCCTCAAATCCCTCCACCCCCTATTTGATTACTGTAAAAATGATTTATTTTCCAAGTAAGTCTGATGGAGATCAGTTAAGTTTATTGATTTAAAACAAAGAGTCCCATTGGCTATATCCCAATAGCCTAAGATAGCCCTGTCCAATTCAGTGATGTGATATTACCCTTTTCATGGGCTCCATTAACTATTACTTTAATTCTTCTTCACTCTAGATGCATATTAGTAAATGAGAAAACAGGAAAAAAAATCATCAATGAGCCCACCACCCCAAATTTTTCTAAGAAGCCACATTTCATAAGTTTCTATTTTTATTTTCATTTTTTAAATTTTTAAATTTTTATTTATTTTTTCAGAATACTATAGGGGTACAAACTCTCTGGTCACATAAATTGCCTTTGTACAAGCATGCCCATGCCCCAGTTAGCACACACTGCACCTGTTAGGTGTGAATTTTCCCATCCCCTCCTCCCCACACCACCTGCCGATACCCAGTGAATGTTATTTCCATATGTACACATAAGTGTTGATTTATTAGTACCAATTAATGGTGAGTACATGTAGTGTTTGTTTTTCCATTCTTGTGACATTTCACTTAGAAAAATGGTCTCCAGTTCCATCCAGGTTAATACAAGAGGTATTGGTTCACCATTGCTTTTTATGGCTAACTAGTACTCCACGGGCTACATATACCACATTTTATTAATTCACTAATGTATTGATGTGAACTTGGGTTGTTTCCACATCTTTGTAATTGTGAATTGTGCTGCTATAAACATCCGAGTGCAGATGTTTTTTTAATAGAATGTCTTTTTTTTTTTCCTTTGAGTAAATACCCAGTAGTGGGACTGCTGGATCAGATGGTAATTCTACTTTTAGTTCTTTGAGGTATCTCCATATCATTTTCCATAGAGTTCGTACTATAATAGTTCACAGTCCCACCAGTACTGTATGAGTGTTCCTATCTCTCTACATCCATACCAACATTTGTTTTTTGGGGACTTTTTGTTATAAAACATTCTCACTGGAGTTAGGTGATATCTCATTGTGGTTTTGATTTGCATTTCCCTGATAATTAGAGATGTTGTGCATTTTTTCATATATTTGTTGTCCATTAGTCTACCTTCTTTCAAAAAGTTTCTGTTCATGACTTTTGCCCACTTTTTAACAGGGTTGATTTTTTCTTGCTGATTTGGATGAGTTCTTTTTAGATTCTAGTTATCAGCCCTTTATTGGTTGTATAGCATGCAAATATTTTCTCCCATTCTGTAGTTGTCTATTTGCTCTAATGATTATTTCCTTGGCTGTGCAGAAGTTTTTAAATTTGATCAGGTCCCATGTATTTATTTTTATTGTTGCTGCGATTACTTTTGGGATCTTCTTCATAAATTCTTTGCCTAGGCCAATGTCTGTAAGAGTTTTTCTAACATTTTCTTCTAGAATTCTTATGGTTTCATGCCTTAGGTTCAAGCCTGTTATCCATTGTGAGTTGATTTTTGTGAGCGGTGAGAGGTGCAGATCCTGTTTCGGTCTTCTGCATGTACCCATACAATTTCCCCAGCACCATTTATTGCATAGGGATTCTTTTCCCCAGTGTATGTTTTGTCTGCTTTGTCAAAAATCAAATGGCTATATGAGGATCGTTTATATCTAAAAGCTTCTATTTTTAACTCCACATTTCTCATTGCACATTGAAATTCTGCCATTTCAGGTAAATTTCAGGTGAAATTCACTTTACCTGAGTGAACTTCAGATGAAGACAAGCCCATTTTAGACCCTCTCCAAACACAGTTATTCTAGCAAAAAGCCTTTTTTAAAAAGATCACTTTATCTGGATAACAATCCCATAGATTGTTATGGAAGGCATTATTTGAAAGGAAGTCCCTGTAGCAAATAAGAATGCTTTTGCTGGAATATCGGAGGAATTTATAAATCTTGAAACTAATTTGAAATCATATTGGAACTCTGTCCCTTATTTCTATTCTGCACTTCTGGTGACTTGAAGCTGCTTGATGAGAGAAATATGCTTCCAGTACTCATGAGGCCCTCTGGATTTTTCTTAATGAATATCCATAAGCACTTCTAAAGAACCTATTTTTATTGCATCCTTTATCTGTCCCCTTATCTACATTCTCTCTGCCACTACCTCAATTCAGACCTTGATTTATGTGTTGCCCAAATATTGCCATAGGTAATTGGTGCCCATGCCTCCTGTGTCGCACTGCTCACACTCATATCAGTTATCATTCTGGTCCATGTGTGATCCCGAATGAGCGACGTAAGGAGGCCTGAGTTTTCTCTTCTACAATATTAGCTAATAATAGTCCCTACCTCGTAGGATTGTGCTGTGGATTAAAGACGACAATGAGAGTGTGCTTGAAAGTTCCATCAGAGTGTGGATGCATGATAATCGTGCAATAATTATAAATACTTTCAGGGAAGTAAGGAGGAAAGGGAAAAAAGACAGTGAGAATGAAGGATAGAGATCAAGAGATTGAGAGATTGGGAGGTGAGAGGCAAGAGAAACAAAGAAAGGCAAAAATGGAAAAGAGTAGGAAGGAAGGAAGCAAGACCATGTACAGTAAGAATGTCCAGAATACGGACCTGCTTATTTGCGTATTGACCCAACAATTTAACAATTTTTTCTACAGTAAATTGACAGGAGCACTGAGAGAGATACATTACCTAGAAACACTTTTGTAAGTTCTATTCTTTCATGAATGTATATTGAGTAACTTTCTCTGCACAGGGTACTACTCACATTTCTCATTGTAGCAAATAGAACCTTCAGGCATGGGCAGTGAAGAAACCTTGGAATAGATAGAAACTAGAGGAATGCAGAAAAATAAAAAGACCCAATATATATTTTTCGAGGAAAACTTGACAGCATTTGGTGATTTATTAAATGTCAGATGTAAAGGAGGAAAAGCCATCAAGAATGACTCTCAGGATTCTGGCATAAGCAATTCAGTATATAATAATGCATTTGCTGGGATAAGATGACCTGAAAAATAATCCACTTTCAAAAAAAAAAAAAAATCACTGGACCTACCTATGGGGAGTTCAATAAATGGCGATCCACAGAGGATGTAAAACAAAGGCCACCCATAGTAACATATTCTAGTTGTTGCTAAGAAGGTCATTTCTCCAATTTTATCATTTCGAATAAATAATATCTTAATAGTGTCAAAATTACACAATAACAACATTTAATATTTAACTATGGTATTTATTGGGACTGTAAATATTTCTATAGATGTTGGAAACATCTGATTGAATTTCAATTAGATTCAATTCCATTCATCTAATGAAATATAAATTAATCTACTAAAAGAGAGTATTTTGAACTTTATTATGTGGATAGCTATGTAAACAATTTCCAAAAGCTGTGTTATCTTATTATAAACTATATAAACCTATAAAGTTATGGTACTAACAGGTATGGATTTGATAAAACATCAATAAGATATTATAAAGGGATATATTTTTTCCTGATGTTACATGCTATTATTGTGGTTTGACATGTTTCTAATTTAGTATTATAAATATATAGTCTCTTGTGATGAGTGAATTCAGAAAGTTGTTTAGCATACTAAAATTGACATTCTCAATGTTCATGTAGGCAACTGTTATTCAAAATGACATAAAGCCACGTTAGTAAACGCTTTGTGTGATACATTTCCAGAGAGAAAAGTCTTCCACTGCTGCATAAAGTCTGGGTGAAATATTTGTATGATAATAAAAGTATGGTGATGTACAAATTGAATAATACTTGATTTTAAATAAAATTTTATGAACGTTTTCAATTCAGGCAAGAAACATTGCTTTGTTTTATTTTAAAAAATGAAGGCTAACCCGTTGTGATTTTATTTAATAGCTTTAAAATAACACAACCATTTATTTATCAATACATTTATTTATAGAATGGTCTTACCTTAATCTTTGTCCTGGTGGTCCCTGCTCCTTATAACTAGTGCCAGTGGGACTCTTACCTAGAGATTAAGCCTACTTTACCTACTCTGGGAATATCCCGTCCCTGGTTATACAGTAAGCTAAGCCAAAGTGGGACAATTTCTCAGATCATTCAACTTCAAATCAAATACTACAAAACCACTTTGATTTGGGTCCCTGTTCTAGTCACTGGATTTATCTGGTACGGACACTGCCTTGCTTCTGGATGAATGCTCTCTCATCTTGTTAATGTGACTGGTTCCCCCAAGACATGGCAGGTTGAGTCCTCTAGCAGCTAGTGTTTCCTTTGTGAATCTATCAGTGGCTGGCAGATTGCCCTTCCAATATATACCTGCCTCTCTGAACCTAGGCCTCTGACTTGCTTTCACACTCTGATTTCCAAAGCCTACTGGCCTTTTGCTTCACCATTTGCAATGTCTCTTCATCTCTTTCTGACTCCCCATCAGGCACAATAGCACTCCGCTTCTCTGCACTCTGTGCCCAGTCCCTCTGAATGCCATTCTTCCTCACCTCACTCCTCCTGGGTCAGGGGCTTGGCCCTCCTGCCACCGGCTCTGAACTCCATGCACATTCAGCCCAAAGATCTCTCTTAGGTTATACAATGAACACATCTCAGATTTTTTTTTTTTTTAAGTCATTCACACACAATGAGAAAGTGAGAAATGTCATCTGGAGTATGCTATTTCTTATATGTTCCATTTTTACATTTCCTAGATAAACTGAGCTAAATTTAAATTCATTTTGGGAAATGACATGCCGCCACTTTTCTCGCTGGTCCTTTAATCAAATGCCGGGAGCTCAACCTTCACAATTCCAAGGGAAAAAGGGGGACGCTAATAACTCACCCAACCCACTTCATTTTAGCAGCACAGGGGACTTGAACCAGTAAATGCAGGTCAAGTAAGTTTCCAAACCTTCACCGTGAGATCCCCAATCTCTGACTGATCACGGAGACACAGGGCAAGTGGGGTAGAGTGGTCATTTGGAGATCTGGTGGGCTAAAATTTTGCATGCTTTCAAAGTAACATTTTAAAACTATTTCTTGAGTTATTTAAAGATGAGGCTCAGAGCTCTAGCAGGAGGAAAGTGGATGACAGCTGAGAATAACCTGCAGACTCCTCTCTAGCGATGAGGTTTATTTAACTCTGGCCCCAAACTTGCATGATCCTTCTATACAATAAACATGAGTGACTTGTTTAAGAATTAACTCTAAATGTTAAAAAAAAAAAAAAAAGCTCAAATCTTAGGCATAGGTGCAGGGAAATATACTTGGGGCCTTCTTAATTCATATACCCTGTCCTTAGGAAATCTTACTAGATTTTCTATCTAGCATGCATTTCTGAATCATTTAGATGAGGAGAGAATAGTTCTCTGCAAATGAAAGATATTCAATGAGTATAATAGATGGATGAGCAGGAAGCATACTGTTCCACTCTCAGCTTTTCATTAATTTGCTCGGTGACAGTAGGAAATCATCTCTGTGACTGCACCAATTGTATATATTACACGATCATACTGATCTCCTACCTAGTTATTGAGAGGTGGTCAATGAGAAAGGACTTAGAAAATTAAAAACATCATAAAATACAAACTTTTACCTTTAATTTTTCATTTCATTATTGTTATTATTACTATTTTTAGTAGTATGTATAGCTGCTTTGAATCACATAAAAGGACATTGAAAACTGAAGCAAGTTTCCAAAGAATTAAGTCTTAAAGTCATTTTGGCCTCACATAATTGGGTTTTGAAGACATAAAAATAAGAATGAATGATTCTTATTGTGGCTGATTACTTAATCTGATCACAACAACTAAATTATAAATCTTTGGAAAACATTCTTTTGCCCCTGAAATACCATTCAGGGCAATGTGTGAAGAAGATTTTTTTTTATGGCAGATTTTGCCATATTCTGATGAGTGACCCATGAAAACATTGCTTTCTCTACTAATTAGCAAAACCCTGTTGCAGTTGATTATCAGATATATAACCATGAATGGTTTCTACCTGGGGAGGGAATATAAAGAAAAATCAATTATTCTCTCCTGACAGCTAGACTTTCTTGGCTAACTAAAGATAATTAACTCAACATTCCTAAACTAATCAAGAAAATGACACCCAATTACAGAGTACAGTTCAGATTAAAGGGAAAAAAATGGAAAAAGAAGAGAAAAAAGTAGGGTTTATGTATACCTAGTATCTTCTTTTTTTAAGCTCCTGAATTTAAAATAACATTTTTTGCACGTGATAATTTGCTATGCATAGCCTAGTAGCCAGGCTTGTTTTCTTCTAGGCCCTAGAAACTGGGAATGTAATTTCTAGGAGGTATTCACATTTTGACAAAATTCCATTACAATAAAGCAATTTGGTTGTTCCCTAGAGTTCATGATAAAGCGATCTTACAAGTAATACATTTCAGAATTTGCCGGTATCAATAGACTTTATTCTCCAGTGCCTAAATCATTCCCTGGAAGTAAGCTGAATGTTTAGCGAGGCTTATTAACTCTTTCAGATAACCAGACCTTTCTCAGACTATTCATTGCTACTAAATAAAACTACTAAAAGCAATATAATAGCCTTGATACAGGCACTACAGCTAAGAAAGCCAGAACAGAAACATATCAGAGAAGTAATATGTAAAATTATACCCTTGAAAGGCACAAGAAAATAGGCCAACATATAATTTAAGGCAGAAAATACAGTGTCTACTTATTTCCCATTTCCTTTTATTTATTTATTTATTTTGGAACATAGAAAACAAGATACCATTTGAGTAGTAAGAAGGCGAATGGTATAACTTGAGAATAATTGATTTCACCAGATATTTAAGCATCTTGCTTGAGTCAAAGAGACAAAAAGTTTAAATATTGATTCTTGCCATATGAAAATATCTCTTATGGAATAAAATGCACTTATCACGAATAACTACTAAGAATTCAGGGTATTACAATAATGCATTCATTCTAAAACAAGCATGACATACCAGCTTGGGCTCTTTATAGTGAAATATTAGTTTGCAGGCTGTGTCAGAGAAAAAACACATAATTTTTTTAATACCTTACACTCCAAAATCTTTTTAAAGTAACAAACCAGAATCTTTAAAACTATTGTCACAAAGACAATTTCTATCTAGCGTTTGATGCGAGAGATAGGGTTGCAAATCAGAACTCTTCCCGTACAGAACAATGACCTTTTTGCTTTTAAGTGCAGCAAAATTTAAGCACAGCCAATATTCTGTAATAAATACAAGCAACTGGGTCTATATTAAGTAAGGAAATAAGATCTTACCATGAAAGTTTTCTCTTATAAAGCCACAGAAGTGGCTATTTAACATAAGTGTATCTTCAAGGAAACTGTCAAATTAGGCTCTAAATAATTAATCTCTGAAACCAGCAGGCTTTCCATCTCAGAGCAGCCATCTCAAAGACACGATTTACCATGTAATTACATAGGACATTACGATGTATTTATGGGGTCATTTGTTACAATGCACAGTAATTACAGACAACTTACATAGCTATTTATGTCTCATAAAATGAAGTGAGACTAAATATTTTAATTGTGTTGGAGAAATAAAGGAAAATATTTGAGTTCCAAATGTCAGGTAAGATTATAGGTCAGATTCACCTAACTCATATTAACAACAGGCTGCTTCCAGAACTCAAATGTTTTGTTTTGCTTTCTTGTTGAAAATGAAGATTGGAAGCATTCTGAAAAATATTCCTTCCAAGAATTAAGTAAATGGAATTGTTTTCCCCAATTTCAATCTTCAGGTAACACCAGAAGATACACCAATAGTATGATTTACTATTTATACTTTACATCCAAGCCATAAATGTTCAGGTGTCAACAGAATTGTTGGATTAAAAACAATGTCATATACAATGTTTTCACAGGTTGGGCACCGTGCAACTAAACAGACAATAAAATAGCTGTCCTTATGTTTTTCACTTCTATTACTTTAGATGAAAATAGTATTTTTTGCTGAGATTTCCAGGCTTGTTTTCAGGGCTCAAATACACAAATCTCAATCTATTCTCATTTTCTAAAAAAAGTGGGCACTTCAAATACAATTTTCAAAGTTGTGTTTTCCAAAGTTTCTTTCCCTCATCCCAGTCTATACTTGGAAATTCTTACTTAACCTAACGGGTGAATTTTGGCAGCTGACAGAAGAGGTTTCTGTGCTTGTTACATCTGAAACATGACGGAAATATGCATAATCAAGAGAACTCAGTGGTCTCAAAATTGCATTGCTGATTTTAAAATATAAAAGTAGTTAAAAAAAAAAAACTTTTTGGGTTGCTAATGACTGATTTTCTTTGAAGTAATGTCCACAAAGAATCTCACTGTTATTTGCATTCATTGCTTTATTAGTTTATTGAATAAGCACCCAGAGTGTTTGCTATGTTCTAGGCAGGGTGCCAAGACAGAGGCATATTCCCCTAAAACACTTCCTTTGGAGAGCATGATCCTTTCCACCATAAGATTCTATGATGCTGTTGCTAGATCAGGTTTACTTAAATTGATTATGATAAATAGACACATCATACTATCATCTCCCTTTGAGAAAATAAATTCTGGCTTTCTATAGAACTTATGCCTCTAAATGACAATGGTTATTATTTGATGAATTATGAAATGCAAATAATATTACCCAGCCCTTGCTCACCCAGACTTTGCTTACCCTGCCTTCACCTATTCTTGCAAAGCTGCCTCCCATTCATGTGATTCAATGGTTAGAAAAGTACAAAATGTTTTTTCACTATGACGGTACAGGTAAAATGTTTCTTTCTACACTTGAGCCTGTCTTGTGGATTTCAACAATGATTTTTCAAAAGGAATCAATGTCAAATTTCTTGTCATATAGATATTCTACCCATCAAATTGCTATAAATATGTGAACAAATTAATGTCTGTAAAGGCTAATCGGCAGGTTGACAGTGATACCCACTGGAGCCTCCTGGCAAAACAGGGATTTTATCAGTGTTTAATGACTGTCACATTTCTATATAATGGTCCCAGAATTTACCAAATCCAGATACTCAGAACCCACACAACCATCTGCAGAATGTTGCCTGTTAATATGCAAATAAACCAATTAAAATTCACAGA
>RJWJ010017228.1:0-33270 GCA_004363605.1 Indri indri
GAACAGGATTTGAGACAATGAGTATGCAGTCACTTGAAGTTTAATTTTGATCATTTATATTTTCTTGTGTTATTTTCATTTTCTTTTCCTCCTTCACCGTCATTTGTATCTAGTCACCAAGGAAGAGAGCTCTGAAGCCTGGGAAATTCAAGGTCAAGATTCCATCAGGTTTGGTGTCTGGCAAGGACCTGATCTCTTCATCCAAGATGGTGCCTCGAACACTGTATTCTCGCATGGCTGAAGGTGGAACGGCAGAAAGGCTGAAAGGGGTTTAGAATGTAGCTGAAATCAAGAATATTTGGAACACTGTGGTTGGAGAAGACAGTTAAGTATTAGACTAAGAGTGAAGGGGAAGCAACTTCCACCTATCCACCTTGTGATAATCAATAGAGAATTGGTTAAATCACTATAATGTCAGTAGTGGTTAAATCCACATGATAGAATAACCTGACATTATTAAAAAATTATATTCCGGAAGAATACTCAAACATATGGAAAGTTTTAAATGGTTTAGAAATTGAAACAAGAATATAATCATATTTTTAAAATATATATGCATGTGTGTGGTGCAGAAATGACTAATAGAAAGCATATGCAACCATTATTTCTAATGACGTAATTATGTTTAAAACTTGGTCTTTTCTTATGTCTATATTAACCAAATTTTGTAGAATAAATACATTTGTACTAAAAAAACAAAGATAATTTTAATTAAAACCATATGTATCATACATATAAAATTATTTATGTGTACACATATTGTTCACAGCTTGCGTGGGCCTTAGAAATCAAACAATTCAAAACCAAAAACAGAGAAATTAAATGACTTTTTCAAGGTCAAGTAGCCCAGAGGTGACAGATCCAATAATAAATGCCTTTACCTCCAGATTCTAAGTTAAGCCCCTTTTTAATTCTACTACATAAATAATATACATTTTCATTAATTTTGTCATTGTATTTATTTTTCTACAAAATGGAGTTGTTGGGTGCTTGAGCATGAGGACTGAAATAATTTTTAAAAATAAAGGTAAGTTAAAGAATCTGTTCCACATTTTTAAATTTGGACTCCATTGTTTATTCCTTTCAAAATATTCTGGGCACCCAATTTCCCTGAGTATGCTTTGTCCGTATAGGACCGCTTCTTTGGGCTTGAGGAAAACAATTAGAAGAGCTGTCAGTCATAGTGGCCAGCAAAGAGACTCAAACAAAATTTACAACAGCAACACAACATTATTTTAAAACCACATAATTAACATTGTGTGCTATTCTAAATTTCCAACTTAAGAACCTTAAAATGGTGTCATAGTTGGATCCGATTTCTATTAAAATTTCAATGAAGTTAATTGGATTGTATTTATTAAGCCATAACCTAGACATTATCACTTCAGTGCAGTATCCATAGATCTGAGGAAATGAAAAGGTAAATTTGGAATTATAACTTAATAAAATTTGTTCACATAAGCCTGTATTTCTAGTAAATGCATAATAGATGTGCTAATGTATCCTAAGTTAAATGCATAATGGACAAAGATAATATTTTCTTCACAACATTTTATTTCTTTCACCTGCTCATCTGTTATGCAACTGTGTCTTGTTGGCAGTTTGCTCAGCTTGAATTTGGAAGTCATAGTCTCAACAAAGTATAACTACTATTTTGCCTTGTGTGTTTTAAATTGTTCATAAAATGTTTACATAGAGTTCATGTGTTCTCATAACTGTATTGAGAGTCAAGCTTCTAGATATTTATAGTTTTCCTTGGCTTTCCCAATTTTTCATGAAAATGAGGGAAGAAAGTTAAAACGATGTCTAATTTGAGGTAGTATGTTTTTATACTTTTTCAAATGTTTTGCTGTTAGTGGTTTTGCTTTCATCTTAGATACATTACATTTTTAAAAATCTTACTTGCTGTCAGCCACTATGATTTTATGCCACTTTTTTTTGTTTGTGGGAAGGGCAAGATCAGATTTGTTGTTGGTTTTAAATCTTATTATGCACTTTCACAATTGTTATGCTTATTAAAGGAGTAATGTTTCCTGTTGAGCAGGCTAGGTCCATATTATCTAACTTTTAAAGAAAGAATCATTTGGAAAAAATATGATTTTCTTCTAGTCACTATAAATCATATTCATTAAGGGGTAAGTTAAATGTTATCATTAGGTCCTATGTCTTCTTTATTCACATATTGTAACTCAAAATTAGTATTCAAATTTGAGCTAACAATAATTAAACTGTTCACAGAGAAACTATATTAATCATTTCTTTTCAGATATATATCATATCTAATTTGAATTTTAGAAATGAAACAAAATATAACTACCAAATTGAAACCACCAGACTATAATCAACAATAAGTTAGGGTATACTTTAAAATAACTAAAAGAGTAGAATTGGAATGGTCCTAACACAAAGAAATGATAAATGCCTGAGGTGATGCAAACCCAATTACCCTGATTTGATTAATCCACATTGTATGTCTGTATCGAAACATCACTTGTACCCTATAAAAATATTAAACTAGTCTGTACCCATAATCATTAAAAATAAAAAAGTAAGTCACCAAGTAAACTTCTATTCACAGTAAAATAGCTTGTGTTATTAGTCATGGAGAAAAGATGGCAGAGGGTAACTTTATTGTTACTTTCCATTATGTAACAAGACATTGTAAAACACATATCCATGAACCATTCCCACATAGAATATGGAAAATATAGAATAATATAATATAATATAATATAATATTATACACAGTATTTTTTGCTAATAAAAAATTTTAGGGTATAGAGTGAAGAATGTATTCAAGCATCTAGAAGAATAAAACATGTTACATATTGAGAGAATCAATTCAAATGTCAGTTGAAAGGGAAGAAAAGGAAAGAGAGAAGGATGAGGAGGGGTGAGTGAAAAAAGGAAAGAGAAGAAAAAGTATGGAAGAAACAGAGAAAGAAAGAAAAAGGAAGGGCAGAAGAAGGTGATCAAGATAATTAATCTAGGTCAAAGGGAATTTTAACCTTCCCATATCATAAGAATTTCTTCTAGAATATTTATAACTCTGTAAAATTATTTTATGAGATACAGTATTTCTATGGTTTTTTTTCATACATTAGACAGTTTACTTCTGATAGCTTCTGATTTTAGTTTCCTTGACTTTTTCATTTTCCACTTTTTCTCTTATCTGTGACAGTCCTGTATACCATGTAGTTCCATTTTGTCATCTGAAGTTAGGCTAATTTCCTTGACTCAACCAATCCCACAGGTCTTCCCTATACATGTGGTCACAGACTTGTTTCTATCTTTCTGTCCGTAGCTCTCTTTCATCATTCTCTTTTGTCCCACTATTTATATTGTTAATTCATGTCTTTTTGCTCAAAGTATAGACTTAATTTTCTGCAACCATCTATAACATATGATAATTTATTAGTTTAATGGTTCCACATTTCTTGATAATTTTGTAAAATAATGCTGAACTTTCAGCAATCTTTTCTAAAATTATAGATAACTTCAGTACTTTCTAATGTATATAATACTTTCCAATAAAGATACAAAAAGTAATTAATAATATGTTTCCACATAATTGACAAATTATTTTAGGATGAAATTTAAATCAGTGTTTATAAGTTTCTTTTTCAAATGAGGGAGATATGAGATCTATTTTCATTCATTCAACCTTTTATTGAATTCCCATTATGCTGTAAAGGACCATATCAAACTTTGTAAAAGATTTTAAAACTTCAATAAGTTTAAATAAGAGGGACAAAATAATTACAGCCAAATTCTCCTTTGCAACTACAATCATGTGGCCTAATGATGGGGCTATGTTCTGAGAAACATGTCTTTAAGTGATTTTTTCATTTTGCGAATATCATAGACTATATTCACACAAATCTCGATGGTATAGCCTAGTACACATTAAAGCTATATGGAATAGACCATTGCCCCTAGGCTAAGAACCTAATAAGCTACAAAGCTTATTAGTGTACTGAATACTGTGGGAGATTGCAACACAATGGTAAGTATTTGTGTATCTAAACATAGAAAAGGGACAGTAAAAATACAGTATACTCACCTGTAGAGCGGCTTACCAAGACTGGAGATTACAGAACTGGAAGTTGCTCTGGGTAAGTCAGTAAGTGAGTGGTGAGCGAACGTGAAGGCCTAGAACATTATTGTATACTACTTCAGACTTTATAAGCACTGTGCACTTAGGCTACACTAAATTTATAAAAAATAATGTTTTTTTCTTTAATAATTAAGCTCAGCTTGCTGTAACTTTTTACTTTATTAAACTTTCAATTTTTTAAACTTTTTGATTGTCTTGTAATAACACTTAGCTTAAAACAAGCATTGTACAAAAATATTTTCTTTATATCATTACTCTATGTTTTTTTCTATTTTTAACATTTTTATTACTTTTTAAAAATTTTAAACCTTTTTGCTAAAAACTAGAACACAAATGAACACATTCGCGTCGGCCTACGCAGGGTCAAGATCATCAACATCACTGTCTTCCACATCCACATCTTGTCCCACTGGGAGATCTCCAGGGGCTATAACATGCATGCCGCTGTCATCTGCTGTGATAACAACGCCTTTTTCTGGAATATCTCCTGAAGGACTTACCTGAGGCAGGTTACAGTTAGCTGTTTTTTTTTTTTTTGTCAGTAGAAGTACATACTAAAATAATGATAAAAAGTATGATATGATAAATACATAAATCAGGAGCATAGTCATTTATTATCAAGTATTATGTACTATACATAATTGTATGTGCTACACTTTTATATTACGGGAAGTGCAGTTGGTCTGTTTACATCAACATCAGCACAAATGTGGGAAGCGCATTGTGCTACATTATGTCACTAGGTGACAGAAATGCTTCAGTTCTACTGTAATCTCATAGGACCACTCTGGCATATGTGGTCTATTGTTGATGGAAACTTCATTATGAAGTGTGTAACTATATTTGCCACTCATTTTTCTAGGCACATTAGCTTTTGTAAAATATCCGTAACCTCTTTAAAAAGCAAATATTAATCATTTACTCAATACCGTTAAACTAATAAATGGCAGGGTCGGAATTCAAACAAAATTCCAATGACTAGTATTCCCACTATTTGACTTAATTCAATCAGGGAGGAGAAACAAGAAATGCTTACAAATATCTAAAACATAGGAACCTGCCCACATCATTAAAATGACTATTTAATTTTCTATTAGAAACATGCCATTGATAGCTCCTAATATATTTAAGAGTTTGAACTTTGAGGTCCAATAGACTTAAATTCAAATCCTGCCCCTTCCTCCTCTCAAGTTGACCCCCTTAAATCTAACCCCTTAACCTCTTTACGCTCCGGTTTTCTTTATAAAATTAGTCCTAAATGAGAAAATGAATTTAAAACACAATGTTTGACATGTGTTACACGTGTGAGAACTTTATTTTATCATTATTATTTCTGAAAATAGAAAAAGAAGCTAACCAACACACAAATGTATCTGCTCTTCTCTCATTCTGTTATACATCTCTCTACCATAGGAAAAAATGCTAAATTCATATAGCCATTGACTTGCACATACCTGCAAAAGGGAGTTATTCTTTCTGCAATGTAGATAATTCTTCCTACATCTGAGATATTTTGAATAATATAAAACGAATTACCACACTCTACACTCTTCCTCTCTCTTCCTAGAAAAGCAGATTTGGAAACTTCTATGAATCACATATACACATTTTTATGCTTAGGTGTTACAGTCCAACTCCTATCAATTTCAGTTTGTTTGACCCAATTAATTAGGTGGGGTCGAATAAAAGAAGTAGAAAAGTGAAAATACATCTCACTTATCATTTAGTCCTTTAATTCAGATTTACTTATAGAAACACTCTAGCTTCAATAGAATAAATACTAGTAGAAATAAAAATGTTCCTTTTAGTATTTAATGCCATTACCACACACTGTCTATAGCATTTCATAATCTACACTGGTGGAGTAAATATGGCAAACAACTTTGTTAGAAGTGGTTTTGTGTTTCTCATGTTCCTTTTCTGTGAGGTTTCCAAGACAAGAGGGGTTACAAGCTTGACTAACTCATAACCAGCAGAAATTTTATTGCCCATCTTTTTTAGTAGTTTTAACTGGTACTTATCCCAGAGGGATGTACACTAAAAGACAGATGTTGGTTGATTCTTTTTCTTTTCTTTTCCTTTTCCTTAGGCTAGGAAGTTTTCTATTTATTAATCAAGAGTAACACATATGCTGAGTAATTACTACTCAGAGATTCTACAACTGTATAGCTTTTGTTTTTTACTTTATCTCCTCAAATTCTTCCTGTTATATCTGGATACAAGGGGCAAGATCTTGTAATTTAGTTTATCATAAAATAGATGATGCCATTTTAACTAGCTAGCAAAATACCAATTTTTTTATTTTAAATTGATTACCTTTATGTTTTAAAAATAAATGTCCTTTGATTTATTTAGCTTAAAATTCCATTTGCTATTTTAATTTTTTTATATCCAAGAGAAAAAATTCTTATGTAATGTAATTCAAAATATAGAAATTAAAATGATTATGTAATAACAAAAACGGTAAAAGTTTCTTTTTAATATTTTCAAGTGAGCCAGATTATTTACCCCTTGGCAAGAGACATGGTTTTTCATTTCTCGATCAAAGAATATTTCTACAATAACATAGGAAACTTATACTTTTCCTTCATAAGATGAAGCATTCATATTATAGAACATTAAAATCTGCATAATAAGAAAATAAATAATCTAAATGATGAGAGAACTCGAACATCGTGGAATGATGTTAAAATCAGGAGTTTCTCAAGATCTAAAACTCTGCTCTAATCTTCCATAATAAAATTATTATCGAAGTAAAAATTTGAACAACACACTCACATAAAACTCTGTGCTTCAAATTATGACATCTGACTTGAAAAACATATATAAGAAAATGCTAAAAACCAGGATAAATGAAAGATTCTTTTTGTTTGGATGAGTATTTCCCTTAAAATGGGTTTGCTTCAGAACCATTTCTTTGATTCTGTACGTATTTAATGAAATAAATCAAACAGAAAATTTTAGGATTAAATCTAATATATATATATATATACACATATATATACATATAATACACTTGATATTGCTAAATCTGTTAATATTAAAATTTTAGGATAGATTATATTAATTTCTGAAAGGGCTTATTGGTCAAAAATTTTTCAGTGTTATTCTTTAGAGTATAAATCCCAAAATATTTTCAATAGTTGAACTGTAAACACTGTATAATAGCTATCTACTTATAAGGAAAAATACAGTTTTGAAATATAAAGTGGTTGATAATCCTGGAAATTATATAATCTTATTCCACATTTGAAATTAAATTTCTTAGGAGTAATTAAAAATTATATATTTACAAATAAAAGTGTGACAGTGTCTACAAAATGTTTTTACGGTGGGCTTAGTGTCTTGACATAAATGAAGAAAACATTGAATTATACAATACGTTTTAAAATAAGCAGTAGAATTTCATAACATATAAATAATACAGGAAGTTCAGTTAAATCTAGACAGACTCTACGTGAGCTCATTTACTTTTGTTAGTTTTTTGGTATTAAATTTGAGATGGGGTCTTGCTATGTTGCCCAGGCTTGTCTCAAACTCCTGGACTGAAGTGATCCTTCTGTGTCAGCCTCCCAAGTAGGTGGGACTACAGGCATGCACCACTGTACCTGGCTTTTTAATGTTTATAAACATTTGTGTTTAGATTATTTAAAAACATTTTTACAATTCTTTATTGAATACATGCCATGGACATTGTTATTTTTTTGGTTTGAGTTTGTATTTAAAATCTGTATCATCTCCTTAAAAGCATAAAACATATTATATTCTATTCATTTTTGGTATTAAACTTTTTTCATAAAACTTTGAATAGGATTAGTGATAACTGTAATTGAAATTAAGGATATTTTTAAAGTTCTAAAAGTTAAGTTTTTCCAATACTCCAAAGAAGGCACGCACAGAATTCTATGGCACACGTACAAAACCCATTCTAGTTTTGTTAATAAATCTAACTTCTGTACCCTTTTTAAAAAGTAAGTTAGAATTATAACTTCAGCTAGACCTGGTGTAAGAAGTATGAGAAGAGAAAACAAAAAGTGTGCTTAAGAAATTTCTCTATGGGAAGCAGTGTCTTTCTGAATGGCCAACGAATGAAACACATACACAAAGGGACTATTCGAAAATCAATCACTAAGGTAGTCATGCGAATCCTTACAATCATGAGGAAAAACATACAAATGAGGAATATGCAAAATTTCAATTTGGAATTTTCTGTGATCATTTGGGAAGCTAATGTTTCCCAGCCATTTAAGGAAAAGTCAGCAGTCTTCTGAGGCAAACAGCTACTGGGGAAAAGAACCCACCAAAATATGTAATAGGAGATAGAATACCAGCAAAGTCTTCATGCTGTCCCCAGACAGCACCCAGGTTAATATCTCAAGCAGCTGTCCTGATCTCTGTGGTCTAAGCTTTTAACTAACTTTAATTAAATGGAACCTTTGGTGTGCAAGGGTGCATATGTCTGGGATATAAATAAAAGAAACAAACAGCAGAGCCTGGCATATGGTTGAGCACACATGCATCATTTGATTTTTGATTTTTCGCAAGTATATTTTAACATTCATGAGAGGTTAAAAAGATGAGAACAGAAATAGAATCGTCTCTCTGGACTTCGACTTTTTGCCTACTATTTCTACCATCACAGCTATTATTAAAAAAACACTGTAAGTCTTAATTGTCAGATGCACGATCTGCAATGTTTAAATGGACCCTGTGGATTTTGGTCCAAAACCAAACCAATTGGTTGCAAGCTATTTTTCTCTTCCGTTAGATGTTCTGCTGCAATATTTGCATAAATGTAACCGTGCTGTCCGTCTCTTAACTTTCACTCAATTAATTATGCTTCCAGCCCCCTGCTGATGGACAAAAATGAGACTTCATCTGCAAATAGCTTCAGCAGTTTACAGCTTATTAAATGCCAAAATCTAGTTAAGACAGTTTGAGAATTCTCATGTCAGGCAATTCAACATGCCATTTTTAACACAAAACTCTTATTAAAAAAATGAACCCACTCCTCGAAGTCAAGAAAAAAATCACTGGTATAAAGGTAATGAACAGATTAGAATTTTATACAAATTGTGTACTTAGCATATGTGGCTTACTCTGAGCACACTTAATTGGTTTGCCTAATAATGAAACAGCTATGAGAAAGACTACCAAGTTGACAAGAAAATGGTCTCTACAAATTACAAACAGCTTTCATCTATGGAACCACCTTTTATAATTTATATAAAAATCTGTGTGTAGTCTGAAAGAGAGCAGATGAATAGGAGTTCTATACTCAAATATTCTTTTAAAAATAACTTTTCTTTTACTTAATGTGACAGGTTTTACATATTGCATCAAACATCTGGTGCATTCATGATCTAGTATTCTTTATACCTTTTGGGGTTAGCTCCTCGTTTATGCCAGAAAGCAAAAGAAAGACGAATATATCTGTTAAATTAGAACAAATAGACAAAAAACACCACTTTGTATGCTACGGTAAAGGACTGAAATAATTCCATATTTCTAGATGATGATTTGATCTAGCAATGTCTCCATGAGCACTCCTATAAAATTAGATCAAATACAAACTTCCTTGTGAAATATATATGTATATATATCCTTCATCAAGCATCTGGCATAAAACATTTTAATTGTTTCTGTAGGCACTTTAGTCTCTGTTTTATAATAATAATATTCTTGATAAAATATATGTGATTCAATTTTCTTTGGGAAAATCTTCCTTCGGGAATAGGGGAAAAGCATTCATGTATTCCACTGAAGGAATTAAAATATTTAGTAAAGAATATTTTATTTAATTCAGCATGAAAAATATTTTAGCTATTGTCACAAGTGAAGTCGGGATAGGTTTTGATGGCAATTGACAATCAGTCTCAAGTCTGAAGTTGTTGATTTTTTTTCAATCTTATTCCATATCACATGGTACTCTACTGCAGTGGATTTTATTGACAAATTGTGTCATTTTTAAATTCTCCTCTTATAAACTACCATGATAGAGCTCAATGTGACATGATGATTTATGACACAAATGTCAGAGATTATTTTAAAAGCAATTTCTGTCTGATCATATACCAATTAACAGCTTTCATAACAAATCCCCAAATTTGTAGTTGACATTTGATCAAAAGGAAGATATTTCATTGTGATATTTGAATATTTGAGACATATTAAAGAAATTCATGTTATTCACTCTTAATGGCTACTGTTGTGGAAACATACTACAGCTACAAATATTGCCCTGACACAAAATGATATGCGTCACACCAAACACATGACATAGCCCTTTTATAGAGCTTCTTATGAAGAGGGAAAAAAGCAAAAAACAAACAAACAAACAAACAAAACCACAGGTATTTTTCTGTAAGATTTAATGAACCCTGCATTATTTCTTATATGTGTTTCTTAATAACAATCAAAGGGTAGGCTTCTGAAACTAGATGGAATTGAGATGATTCTATGGTTTGAATGTTTTTGTCCCCCGCCAAAATTCATATGCAGAAACCTAATCCTCAATGTGATAGCATTAATGTTAAGAGGTGGGGCCTTTAGGAGGTCCTTGTGGACAGGATTCGTGCACTTACAAAAGAGACCAGAGGGAGTTTGTTTCCCTGCTTTTGCCTCATGAGAACACAGCAAGACGGCACCATTTATGAGGAACAGAGCCCTCACCAGACACTGGATCTGCTGGCACCTTGACTTTGGACTTTCAGCCTCCAGAACTGTGAGCAGCAAATTTCTGTTGATTATAAATTACCCAAATTAAGGTATTTTACTGTACTGGCCCAAATAGACTGAGACAGATGGTTTTGCTAACCTAGAACAAAGGAAAATTTAATGTACATTGGGCTTTAAATTATATATAAATATTGTAAAGATATATAAATTTTGTTCTGGACATGGTTAAACAGCTCTAGGCTAACTTAGGATGTGTTTCTATGGGTAATTTATATGCAGGAAGTGGAAGATGGAAAAGATTTAGTTTGATTGACTTCTTTTCCTATTTCTTAGTTAAAAAATGTAAATTTAAAAACTTTTCTCATTTCTCAGAAAGACAAAGATTTTGTGAGATTTAGTTATGTGTTTGTGTGGTTGTAGTAAGATGGAGAAAGGTTCTTGAGATATTTTATAGGGGTCTGTCTATTGGCATATAACAGAATGTAGAGCAGCTGCAACTTATATACGAAGCCGGTGATTTGACCATTTTATCTGCTATGATTAAATTCTGAAATAGTCCCATGCAAGTGAGTCACAGATACACAACTCTAGAGTCACGAATAGAAGAGCATTTACTAGGGAAAGAAACTTAGGAGCAGAGAAGTAGCAGAGCAGATACACTCCTGTAACTTTCATTCTTTCATAGCACAGGCCAGACACAGATCTTCTACGTGTGCCATGGCCAAGGTTCCAGCAAAGCAGGCTTGCCTCTGCCAGCAGCCTGGACATGGGACTCGTCAGAGGAAGCGTCTTCAGAAGGGAACCAGTTTCTCTCCTACCCCCACCACATTGCTTTACATATTTATAGGTTAGCTTAAGAGGTTAGAGAATACTTGAGTAAAAGAAATGTATGCTCAAAAGATTTCCATACTCAGAAAAAAATACTAAAGAGCATGAATACTTAGGGTCCTTAACTTGCCTGCCAGGAATGATGATGACAGCCCAAGGCCTTATCTCTGCAGATTAACTTAGAGAGCTAAGCCAGCCCTCAGCTAAGACAGCACAAGAGGGAGGGAAATAAGCCCCTAGGGCCAGCAAGATTTCTCGCTAATCAAATTGAAACTTAGTCTTAGTCTTTTAATTACCTTTAATCATGTTTAGCTCCTCTAGCCTGTTCAAGAACTTCCCATTATCCATTATCTTTATTGTTAAAAAAACGGTTTCTTTTCCTCCTAAATTCGTCCTGCTAATACCATGTTTTCTTCCCTCATAACCAAACTACTCGGAAGAGTCAGCTGTCCTCATTGTCACCAAAGCATCACTTTCCCTTACCTGTCCTCTAAATCAGCAGTCCTCAACCTTCTTGGCACCAAGGACGGGTTTCATGGAAGACAATTTTTCCATGGACATGGCAGGGGTGGGGTGGAGGTGGCTCTGGGGCCTGGTCCTTAACAGGCCGTGGACGCCCAGGAGTTGGGGTCCGCAGCTCTAAATCAAATCTGGCTTCTGCTCTGTCACTCCACTGAATCATTTCCCATGAAGGCCGCCAATCACACAATCACACAACTCTAAATCCATTACTCTGGCTTCAACATACCTTTTGTAAAACACACTTATAAAACACTCTTCTCTCTCTCTCTTTTTTTTTTTCCTTAGACAGAGTCTTGCTCTGTCACCCGGGCTAGGCTGCCCTGGCATCAGCCTACCTCACAGCAACTTCAAACTTCTGGGCTCAAGTGATCCTCCTGCCTCAGCCTCCCGAGTAGCTGCGACTATATAGGCACACACCACCACACTGAGCTAATTTTTTCTATTTTTAGTAGAGACAGGTCTTCCTCTTGTTCAGGCTGATCCCAAACTCCTGACCTCAAGTGATCTGCCCGCCTCAGCCACACTCTTCTCTTGGTTACGTAAATACCATATTCTCCAGATTTTCCTGATTCTTCATAGGCCACTACATTACAGATGTCTTTGCAAATTCATTCTCTTATAACTGACCAATATATATTGGAAATCTACAAGACTTGATTCAGTTCCATATTTTTCTCTTCAGACTCCTCTAAGCAATTTCATTCATGCCCATGGCTTCAATTACTATTATTAATTCATGGCTTCCAATGCCATAGCTCTACCCCACAGAAACATATAGCCTCCTGCTAATTGATATTTCTACTTGTCTTTGTCAAAGATACCTCAAACTAAACAAGTCCAAGACAGAAATCATAATTTTCATCCCACACTGGTTTTCTCGTGTTCTCTAAAACAGCGAATAATATCACAGAACATCCAGTTGGTTACTCATGCCTACCACACATCTCTCCCATCATAATATCCGATCTCTCAGCAAGTCCTGTCAGTTTTACCATTTAAATATCTCCTAAATTTATACATCTGTCCATTACCACATCCATTACTACATCTATTACTTTAGTCTTAACTAACAAGAACATTTGCTTAGACAATTCCCATTACCTGGCGTTTTCTCCCTTCAAATAAGCACCTATGTTGCATCTGGACTTACTTTTTCCAAATAAAATCTTACCGCTAAATACCATGCATATTAAAACTCTTCGATGACTTCCCATTCTTCATAAAACAATTTTCTTAACACAATTGAAAAAGACTTTTGTGAATCTCATTTCCATGTCTGCTGTTGGTGTATGTTACCTTGCGTAAGCTTGCATTTATTAATATAAATCACAACCTTTGAGTGCCTTAATACAATGGAAGTTTGATTTTTACTCAATTAAGAGTTAAAGATGGGGTGGCTGATGAATGGGGAGCTTTCTTCTACATAGCTTTTCAGAAAACCGAGATCCTTCCTTCTTTTGACTCTTTTACCGGCCAAAGCTTTGGGTAAAATGGGTACACACTTTTGCATTCATATTTCACTGGCTACATCATGGTAGCGCAAGAAAGGAGGACTGAGAAATGTCTAGCTGTGTGCCCAGGAAGAAGAGAGAAACACTCATCTTAGTAGAGATGCAGCAATCTTTGCCATAGTTTGTAACAAATATCTGGGAGAATTTTATTTTCCACAGAGAAAAAATACTCATCCATTCCCCAAAGGACACAATCTAAAATCCTACTGAGTTTATGAATATAGTTCAATGTCAAGCATCACAGTTTTCTCCAGCAGGTCAGAATATGGATCCTCTTGAGCTGGGCTAAAAGATTTTTTCTCTACTCTCGTCCTTATGCCCCAAACCCCTTGTTCTTTCAAATACTCAATGTACAGTTGAAAGGCAGAAATAGCAAAATACGATAAAAACTCTTATCCAGGAAAGGGAAAGTGCAAGATCCAAAGAAGTCACTGTTAGCAATAATAAAATGATGCTGATAAAAGCTTGTAAGACACGTTCCCCACGAGGGGCAATTTCCTTGATTACCTTTCCATGCTTCTAATAATTTCCTAAGCATCACAGGCCAATGAATCACGCACACAGGAAACCTGCTTGCTCGTCCTAAACACCTTCTTCGAATTGTTATATAAGGAAAAAATAAACAACTGTGTTTGAGACATACATTTTTGGGGTATATTTGTTACAGGAGCTAGCATTTCTCAAGATAATCATATGCATTGCAAAAACAATGTACGTTTGTGACAAATGCCGCATCATAAAAAGGAAGCAGCATCTCCTACAGGGTGCATAGAAGCATATCAAGAAGAAACAGGAACATTTAATATGTGACTGATTGTGCTGACCAGTTTACAACAGTTAATGTGGTAATTGATAAAGATTTTGATTTAATTTATTTAAGGATTGCGGTGTGGTTTTTAAAGAGAAAAACAATTATTTCTTACAACTGCTTTCTCTCTCTCAGAGAATCTGAAATGAGTTAATGAAACGGATAAGCAAGAGTTGGTAAAGTGCTAGTCCACTGTGGGAAAATGATATATTGAGGCCCTGAAATTCATGACATTTTAGAGTTGAAATTCAAACTTTTCAGTTTGTGCATTTTTTGAATTAAGAAACAGGATGCTAAAACATTTGTAAGCATTTAAAGAAAAATGAAATATTTTCATAAAATAAAATTGCAAGATTGCAGATCATTAGAATGTCATGTATTGCAAAGCATTTTTTTTCCTTGAATTAGGAAAATACAATACAAATACAAAATACAAATACTCTCCTTGCTTATATGGAAGACGACAGAATTCTTTTGTCACAGTGGCTCCGGGAAAATAAACTACCAAAACAAACATCTATTTTGGGGATTAGTTACAAATCGGGCTCAAATTCAGCAATAAAGAAAGCAGTTTTAGTAAAGGTGCCATTCAAGTTTCTGGGTTTTTGTTTTGTTTTGTTTTCTATTCTCAAAGAGAATTGAGAAAAACCCACTGGAAAAAAATTTTCATGAGAACAAGCTTCTTCGTTGTTTTGTCTTTTTTTAGTACTTTCATTGCTGTAGTATCATAACCTAGAGCAGAGTCTGGCATGTGATAGTAGCTCAATAAATATTTGTTGAATTAATATATTAATCCCTATATCCATTTATGTTTTATTTATGAGCCCATTTTTAGTACTGCTGGCTTGCAGAAAATGCAAATTAAAAACATCCTTAAAATGGTTATCCTGACCATTTTATTATTTAAAAACATATTTTCTCTGGTGCATGTCTTTCTGTGAAAATTTACAGAAAAGAAAAATATTTTCAGACAATGTGGTCATTCCAAAGGATCCACCTGTAGACCCTTCTCCATCCTCCTTATCACCAATCATTGTAAAATATTTACCATTACCCAAGAATCTGTAGATAGCTCTACCCCATCCTGTCTTTTTAAAATAATTTAAGAACAACATACACTACTGGCAATTATACTCATTTAAAGGGTTTCTTCTCCACTTGTCTGTCCAGGCTCCAGAACCTAGACTGTCAAGTCTAGTGGTGTATTACTATTTTAGCTTCTAGCTAGTGCTGCCTTATTATCCAGAGACATTTCTAAACCAAACTTGACTTCTTTTTATTGTCAGTCTATTGAATAGAGATAAATTCCTCATGAGAAATAGATTGGAGAGATAACCTCTAGAACAGTTTCTTCCTGTTCTCACATACCAGAGGATACTCACCTGATATACTGGAACTGAAATGGTTTCCCCAACCTTAATGGAAGAACGTGTTTTCAGAGACCACCTGACATGGTGGCAGCAGTGTAAATTTAAAAATCACGTCTCTGGAAATGAATTGACACTGAGATCCCTGGTTATAGCCAATGAACTATGAGGTTCCTAGGAATAAACTCAACAGGCAAAGTACTAAAGCTTCATTTGATTTACATAACAACCAAAATAAAAGTAAAGAATAAAAAAACCTTCTAGTTTTAGCAAACAGAAAGCTTCAGACACTACATTAGATATTCATGGCTCTTTCCCAAGTTTTAGATTTGAGTCAGTGCACAGCTCAAAAGTCTTGAAAGTTAGGCAGGTGCCCTTGAGAAAGGACTCTGTATGTATCTTTTGGATAAACAAGAACAGGCTCTCCTCACTTTCTGCCTTTTGTATAATAAATACCCTCTCAGGTAGCTTAAAGGAAATTTTAGCTCATCATTTCTGTTTATTTTACTTTTCCCATACTGAAATGTTTCTTCTTTCATTTTAGAATTTATAGAATTTTAGGATTTATATTACCCCTGCATAATTGTAAAGTATTAGAAAACTATGATGAAGTTGTATTTCATTATTTCAACTTCAGTATCTTTCCACATTTGCTGTATTGCAGTGGATTGAAACACAATGTCTTTCAAAGATTTTTTCTAGCTAAAAACAACCATAATAATCTATTTTAGAAACTTGTTTTCTCTCAATTCCATCATGATTAACAAGTTCCTCAATAACGAAAAAACAAGGAAAAATATGTGGGAAGTTCCCAAATTTTTGGATGTGGTGAAAAGGTATATTACTTTTAAATGAAAATAAATCTTCTATACCAAATATGGATAAATGTTCCATATCTTCTTTCTATATTGATGTTGTTGGACCCGAAATAGACATATTGGTCAATTAACCATGCAGACCAACTATGTGATGGTGGTAACAGAAAGAACAAACAGAAAAGAAAAAAGAAGCAATTGTATCATACTTACGATTAGTAGAAAATAAGGAAATGTAGCCTAACAAGAAAAGGGAATTTAAAAGCATTTTCTCAGTTTTAATATCTCCAAATGCATCAATACTTTTTTCATAACTTGTAAAATACAAATCTAGTATTAATCTTTCCTCATTTAAATTATTTTTTGCCTTTCTGATAAAATCCACATTCCTTGGTATGAAATGTGAAGCACATCATGATTTAGTCTTCCTATGTTCTCTAGCTTCATGTCAACACAAGCCACCTCCTCATCTCAAGTTGTACTGAATTACTCGAATTTTCTTGAATCATGTTCTTCTCTCAGCTCTACGCCTTTGCACAGGGGTATATCTTTCATGCTTTCTTCATCTTTTCAACTTGTATTCTCATCTTTTGTCTTGGTTAGGGTTTTCTAGAAACAGATAGTGAGGTGAAGTTTAGGAAAAACTGATAGGGAAGTGGAAAAGAGAGAAGATGTGAGCACAAATAAACTGTGTGCTGTGAAGCAAGTTCATACCGAAGGCCACTCAAGTTTAATCCCATCGGAACACGGGAGACTTGCAAAACAAGCCTCAGAGCTATTCCACAGGCTACAGGCAAACTGTGGCACTGAGGTATTTATTCACCAACTCCCAGCAGTCACTGTCTAGTCAGTCAGTCATTTATTTTTAAAAGTTTGTTTACTTTAATTATCTCTATTGTACCAGCAATGTTTATTGCCAAATTCTTATTTGACTCTTTTGTCCCGTTTCACCTTGTAGACAAAAGCTTAGATTTCAGAGAATTAATAAATATACTACAAAAAAGAACTCTACACTGTGAGTCTGAAAATGAGAATATCTGCTCCCAAATCATTTTTTTTTTTTTTTTTACCAAAAATGCATTAGAGGGACATTCATTTGGAGCATTATGAAAATCTATATCCTCATCATAGATTTTTGGTCATTTTCAATGCTACTCTGGGAAATTAATTTGAGAACAAAGTAAGCAATTTTAGTAAAGGTGCTATTCAAGCTTCTGCTTTGTTTTCTTTTGTGTTCTCAATGAGAGTTGAGAAAAACCCGTCATTATTTTAGTTTTCATTTTCTTTTTACTGTTATAATGCCAAATCATACACAGTACATCACAGTAAAAGCAAACATGTTAACCTTATGGTGTTTTCTTGAGTGTTAATGATGATGTTTTCCATTATTTGCTTTTGTAACAAAGCATTATGGCAGCATTGGAAAAAATAAACTTTGTAAAACATTTTATCACCTATTCATCTTAAACAAAAGTTTCATCATATTTCAATATGTGCAATATTGCAGAACAGAATTATGCAAACTAAAAGGCATTTTCACCTGCAGAAAAACCGATTGTTATTACGGAAGTTGAGGAATGAAAGCAAATGAAGAAAGTCACCTGTGTTGTATTTCAGCAGTAAGTTTTTAAAACACTGACAATCTAGTGTTGTCAATATTTCGGTGATGATCAAATATATATTTTCATTATGTGCAGATTTGTTGGCCCATGCTGACGACAAGGAAGATGCCATCGATCATAAAGAGAGAAAATAAAACAATTCTAAATGCAAGCGACACAAAATAAACTATGATACTGAGTGTTATTCTGTACCAAAAAAAAGTCTGTAAATCATTTTGAAGGATATAAACAAGTACTAAACCCCAGAAGAATCTATATAAAAATATAAGATCAAAATATCAAGTCCAAGACATCTCGTAAAATATTTTGCTCTTGTGGATTGTGATCATCACATTTAGAACTTTGGGTTCCAATGCTTAGTTGGTATAAACTCTTAGCTCTCTTAACCAACTGCCAGATCTATAAATGTGAAAAATAAAAGCCTTATCACAGGATTGTTGAGGTTCTCTTCACGGCACCATTTCTCAAGGTGTGCACTGCGGGTCACCTGCCGCAGAGTCACTCAAGTGTATGCTGACAGGTCGTGACAATGCCCGTCTGAGACCTACTGAATAGCAATCAGGAGGGACAGTAAGAGGGAGAAATCCACATTTTTAACAAGTTCTTCTTGGTGGGGGAGTTCAATTATTTAAATTTATTAAATTCTGACTTACTTTTTCAAGTATTTGAACATTGAAATTACAAAATATGTTGAAAGATCTTGATCTAAGCCAAACAAATGACCTTATAAAATAGCATAATCAATAATAAAAAAATTCCATAAGAAAATTAAAAGAAAAAGAGGCAGTGTTTCAAAGCTATTATGAATAAAAATGGAATTTCTAAATATTTTAAGTTGTCTTTAAAAAATGCTCATTGTTTCATTGTATTTCATCTGTATCTTCTTTTCTTAATCTTTGTCTATGATTGCTAATCTTCTTTCAGACTTCAGCTCTAAAGTCTCAGGCTGTTCCTATTCAGACATTGTTCTACACAGCCGTAAAATTTCATGTCTCACTGTGAAATAATCTGGTTAGGTGCTTAGAATATGAATATTTAAAAATAAAAGTAACTCTTTATGTACTGTTTATTTCGTGTCTAATTCCAAATGTACTTAAAATATTATATATATCTTCTAGTTGAATATTTTTTTAAATTAGTGCAAAGGGTAAATGAAGAGAAGATGAACCATATTGCACAGAAATGCATTCTGTAAGTTGCTGTGCAATTATTAAAAATAGAGTCCACGTTAAACTTCAACGCAGTCAAATAAAAAAAGAAAGAAAGAAAAGAAGGCAATGAATCAATGAATAGTAAAGGAATGATGGAACATCTAAAAATCTGAGTTAATTAGAAATATATATGTATTTTTTCTAACTCCAACTCTCTGCTCCAAAAATGGATCATATGACCCGGTCCCTATACTTCAACATACAAAAATTAATAGCACATGGTCAATAGGCAGAGGATAGTTAAACTAACTGTTGTGATTTCTATCATCTTTAGTGACCCTCACTGGTAGATTCTATAGACTATACGCCGTGGCTATTGGCTCTTATAATAACCCGCAGATAACTTTGTTTTAACACCCACTCTCCGCCCAACATTTTAATTTTCTCTCAAATTCCTGTCATCACTACTGGAATGTAAACTCCCAGAACGTATGAACCGTTGCTCCTTATCTTGGTGTCTTCAGCATTACGATATCAGGGTACTCCATAAGTGCTTGTTGAATTTTATGAGCAAAAGGGCATTTCCTATACAAAATTGAGGGCTACTTCCATTTCACTTCTTGTTTGGGAGAAGTAATTCCAGTGTCCCAGAGTCTACTCATCAGTCACAAACTCTTCTCTTTTTTTCATAAGAGATTTATTTTTCCTTATGGAAGCTGAACTGTAAAATTATTCTCATAAGAAAGAACTCACTATTTGGATATGTATATTACCTTCCCCCAGAGAAGTTTCTTAAATTCACATCATGCAATATATGGGAGTTTAGATCATTTAATTCCTTAAAATTATACTGTGCAAGAATAAAGCTCAACTTGTCACTGGTGAGTTGTGAACTTACGCCATTCTATGGACTTTATTTTCATAGCTTAGACCAATATATAATGCATTAATTTTATAAATAAAATCTCTGTTTTAGCCAATAACTTTTAATTTAGATTATATAATTTTATAGCAGTACTAAGAATCTAAATAAACCATATAAACTACTAAAAATTAAGAAATTTGCCAGCAAATTAAGGCTGATGAAGCTCAGTTGCAAAGAGATAACAGAAAAATAAAATTACTCAGGTGGCAGTAATTTCAGGTCTTGCTTAAAAGTTCATGTCAGTATATTCTATGAACCTGAAAGTATCTGAAGACATTTAGATATATAACTCATAATGCTTAAGTCAGAAAACTTTTTATTTTTTTAGAAATTGGGTTTTTTTCCTTTTTCATTTTTATGGATGCATAATAGGTATATATATATATATTTATGGGGTACATGTGATATTTTGATACATGCATACAATGTGTAATGATCAAATCAGGCTAACTGGGGAATCTATCACCTTAAGCGTTTATCATTTCTTTGTGTTAGGAAACTTTCAATTCCACTCCTCTAGTTATTTTAAAATATATCATAAATTATTGTTAATGATAGTTGCCCTATTGTGCTATTGAACTTCAGATTTTATTTCTTCTATCTAAATGTAATTTTGTACCTATTAGCCAACCATTCTTTAGTCCCTCCCACTTCCCTTTTCCATTCCCAGCCTCTGGTAACCATCATTCTACTCTCTGTCTCCATGAGATCAATTTATTTAGCTCCCACATATAAGTAAGAATATGTGATTTTTATCTTTCAGTACCTGGCTTATTTCACTTAACATCATGTCCCTTTAGTTCCAGCCATGTTTTTGCAAATGACATGATTTCATTTCTTTTAATGACTGAATAATATTACATTGTGCATATGTACCACATTTTCTTTACCCATTCATCTGTCGATGGACACATTATTGTATTTATTCCTTTTTAGGTATTTCTTATATGATCCTTTGTAGACACTTTCTTTTGTTATTAGAATCCCATACTTTCCTGGTAGTTTCTGGATAGGAGTCACTTTCCACATTCATTGACTACTTTTCTTTTAAACTATTGCTATTAGAAAAAAGAAAGTAATTAAACATTTTATTTTTTTGCTATTTTATCCAGTAAATTTTTAAATTCAGACTCACAGCTATTAATACAAACATCTTTGAAATTTCAGTTTTTCTTGCATACTGTGGGAAAAAGTGTCATGCATTTCTGTTTCATAATGTTTGCTGTTTCACTTAAACCTTCTTTAAAACAGGTTAAGGACAGTTAAATGGATCAGGAATACGTTGTAATTAATAAAATTGAATATTTCTTTGCCTGAATCACATTACTCTTTTCCTCGACTTACTTTCATCAAAGTAAGTCATTATTCAAGAACATATAATTAGCTCATTTTAATCTTATTTTCAGTCACCTACTAAAGTAATTAGCTTTCTCTTTTCTTTTTAGTTAAAAGATTGCTAAAGGATCAATGCGCGATACATCATTTTCTTATCCACAGCACCAATTTCTTTGATGGTCAGTGTAAATTTGTTGATTTTTCTCATCACTAGATACTCACAGCATGGTGTTTGTTATTGGTAAGAGAAATATAGATTCATTTGTAAACAGTTCTCATTTTAAGTTTCTTGTCTAGAACATGTGAGGTTAGTATGGTACCCACTAATGGCATGTAGAATAAATTTAAGGATAGAATCAATTTATAATTCTTGAGGCTTTCATATTTGTACCCATTGAGATACATCATAAACTTACCAAAAAAATTAAAAATTGCTTATGTTAATCAAAAAGTTAGGAGAAGTTCATTTTTTTCTGGCCTTTGTTCTCAAACTAATTTTATTTCTTTTTCTTATGATAAGGAATACAAAGTAGGTGCATTGTATACTCTTTCTTTACAATAGTAGTCTTTATAATGTTGGTTGTTGCAATATTAAAAATTATAATGATGAAATAAATATAATATCATATAATGACAGAATATAATTGTTGGTTACTTGCGTATTTGTCATATTTACCTACTAAATCAAAACTTTCTGAAGAACAGATAATGGAAATGAAAGAGAAGGGAATAATTATTTCTTTAAGCATACAATTATGCATATCAGACACTCTCATATGCCATTTATTTAGTCATTTCTCTTTTATTTACTTATGCAACAAATATTCAAGGTACCTACTATGTGCCAGGAATTTGAGGATTCTGGAGTACAGTGGAGAACACGTAAGATTCATGCCTTAGTGAATCCCATATTCTAACATGGAAGACGATTAAAAATAAATAATTATATATCAACAGAGTAAAGTTCTGATCAGAGAATGAAAGTTGGGTCAGAACTTTAAAAAGACAAGACTAGGGTGATATTTTTTTCTAAAAGATAGGATAATTAGGGACAACCTCTCTATGGATGTGAACTTAGAACACAGGGTTGAAATAAAAAAAGGAATTCATGTGAAAATCCGAGGGAAAGGAGTTCTATAATTGGGTTTAGGAAGTACAGTTTTCCTGGCTAGAGCATGCTTAGTGGGAGAAACAGCAACAAGGCCTATGGCATGGTGTTGCTTCTACTTTTTCCCTTCTATTGGTTCATTTGTTCTTTCCTATTTATCTGTATATTGGAGTTTCTATGTTGATGCCCTCATATTCATCAAATATTTTTTTTGCCTTTTGAGGGGTTGATGAGACTTAAAAAGGCATTCCTCACCCAAGGTTATACATTAATCCAACTTAATTCGTTGTCCATTGTTTCACAACTGGTTTGAAATAACAACTGTATCATACACTAAATTCCCATTTATCCATATATCAATATCTATGCTCCGTATTTCTTATTTTACCAATGGAAATTATTATTATGTAATTATTGTATCTTAAATACTATACACATTTAATTTGTTTGAAATATGGTAGATATTGTTTTTAATTGATGTTTTAATTTTTTGAATTTTATGTGCAAATATAATTTAAAGATTCATATTTTCAATTTATCTGGATTTAGATTGGAAGGACGTTGCCTTAATAGATTAAATTCATCAAGAATTCCCATCTTTGTAATTTTTATTTTTCTTATGTACAGTCAGAGCACAGGTTTTGTTTGTCCGATAGGATGCACAGTTTTTGCCATAGAAGTCTTAGACATTTTGTGTTTAATCTTAGATACTTTATTGATGTTGTGATATCATATATGGAATATATTTGTAAAATTTGCTGTTTTTGTGTTATACAATTCTTTTTGATGTTTTTAGTGGATTTCAAGGGAGGAGAAGAAAGCACCATGTCTTAATTCTGGTATTTGAATCTTTCATTTTTGTCTAAATGTGAATTTTGAAAAGTAACATCAAACTGTTATTGAGCAACATAATTGCTAACATATAATAAATATGAACAATATATAGTAAATTAAAATTAATATCATTTCAATATGCTGCAGAGACTGTAGCTCAACCTTGAAAGTGGATTATGGCTTTAGTATTCTGTCTTGATCGAATTAAGTTCACAAATTAAAAGTTTTAACATTAGAGTTACTAGTGCCTATATGTTTTATAGACTATATTTTCCTGAGTTTACCAAGAAAAGTAAGTTCCATGGAAGTAGCTTTGAGGGCCAAAATGTTCCATATTCTTACATGTACATAATTATTTTCTCTATTGAACTTGAGTAGAATTTTTATTTTCCCTTGACGTTCAAATCCATTATTATCGATGATTATGTAAAACATAATTGGAAGGCCTATCGAATGAGTAAATACATATGCACTTGGACATTGCTGAATATTTTTCTCATTTTAACATATTTAATTACCAGAAATATGTAACTTGTATACATATGTCTCAATAACATAGATCAATATTGACGGCCTTAGTATCCTGAATATTTCTTTAAAGCAAATGTTAACAGTTAACAGTTTAGGGCCAGATAACTGTGAAATCTTAGTTCTTTGGTTTGTCTTAAGCAATTTTGAAAGAAAAATCATCTGTATCTTACCATGCACATGGTAGGATGCTGATTGATATCATTGATTCAGACAATGTCTCACTGTTTCGCCTCTCTGTTTCATGTGATCAACAATGCCTTCTTGAAAGTCCTAACTTCTGTAAAGGGGCATTCTTCTGTATTCCCTCTCTCTCTCACCACTCCTCATTTCTTTGACTGCCTTAGTGTTCCAGATTGTAAATGTAATCATTTCTCAGTTATGTGTCTTGGTATTGTTTCAGAATTTGGGCTCTAGAGCCAGTCTGTCTGGGCTTCAATCTGGATCCCAGCGCTTCTCAACTGTGTGAACTTTAGCAATTAGCTTTACTACTCTGTGCCTCAGTTTCCTAATCTTTAAAATGGCAATAAAATAGTAATTACCTCATGGACATGTTGATATTATAAAATATATTATTTCACATGTATTGACTAGTACAGTGTCTGGCACTTTTAGCAATTATTACTACTGAATGTATTCTACCCCACTGGGGATCTCACCTACATTGGTTCAACTTTTATTATAGGTAATTCCATCAAAAAACAAGATGATTTCATAAGTCTTGTAACCTTGAGATTTCATGGTTCAGTGAAATTGAAAGTCTGGTCATAAACCAGATGCCAAAATCTGGTCCTAGAAATTTTATCTGCTGGGAATTTCCACTTGATTACATAAATTTAGTATCATCATTTTACATCTTCATATCAGTTCTCTTCATATTTTTCCTAGTTTAGATTACTGTTTCCACTGTTTGCCTAGTTTTAATCTTTGATCACTCTTGAAACTATTATTTTTATTGTTTTCCCATCACCATAATTATTGTTAGTAGAAATGTTTATCTTTGCTGCATTTCTTACAATCCATTACAGTCACGATCTCAGATCTCCACTTAGTTTAGCCGAATTTCATTTAATTGATATCTTTGTCTCTAGAATTTCCATGCTATAACTTGTCCAGGCTACTACTGAAGATTAATTTCCTTAAGGGAAAGCGCAGGTCAAGCCTCTCTCTTTTCACATTTTTGAATGGTTTTACACCATCCCAAATCTTTAGCCTGGCATTTATGGCCATCTATGATTTTACCTAATCTACCTTTTTCTAGTATCTTTGAGTAGTTAAGTCACTTTGCCAGTGGCCCAACGCGTTGTCAGTTCTTAATCATGGTTTACTTACCAGTTTTTGTTTTCCATAAATTTTTTACACTTCCTGATATCATGCTGATATTGTTTGGATATTTGGCCCCTCCAAATCTCAGGTTGAAATTTAATCCCCAGTATTTGATGTGGGGCCTGCTAGGAGCTGTTTATGTTATGGAGTCTGATGTCTCATGAATGAATGGCTTTATGTCCTCCCGGTGATAATGAGGGAGTTCTCACTTTACTAGTTCACCTGAGAGTTGGTTGTTTAAAGAAACCTGGCACCATCTCCTCCCTCTCTTTCGCTCCTTTTCTCACCATGGGACACACCTGCTCTCCCTTTGCCTTTTGCCTTGATTGGAAGCTTCCTGAAGCCCTCATCAGAAGCAGATGCTGGCGCAATGCTTCCTGTACAGCCTGCAGAACTGTGAGCTAAAAAATTCCTCTCTTTTCTTTATAAATTACACAGCCTCAGGTATTTCTTTACAGCAATGAAAAACAGACTAACACACATACCTTTGTTGATGCTTTTTTAAACAGTGAGTGAAAAGCTTTTCCACTGCATTCCAGCATTTCTGACTCCTGTGGGAACCTGTTATTTGCCTTCCTACCCAGTATCCTGATTTCATTGCAATGCTCAGGTGTGCCAAGGAAAACATCTAATTCCTCTGTTCCTGTCCATGAAAGTTGGGTGGAGATGATTCTATGCTTGGTATCAAGAGTTGGTACCTTAGTCATGGCTAATTCATCAATGAAATTCATTTCATTAGACCGATTGTTCAGGTATGGGCACAGGGCACAATCAGGGCTAATCTGGGGTATTTTCTGAAGGAAAGAAGCTCTTAATTTTCTGTTAGATTTGCAGTGAACTGCCACATGGGTAAGCCTCTCTCAGAGTTAATTAAGCCCACATGGAGAAAAGCAGAACCAAGCTCTGGGGAGTGAGGAAAAGAGATAGCATAGAAGCAGAAGTAGAAGCAGAAATAGAAGTAGAGGGAGGAAGAGAGAAAGAGAATCCATGATACCTGGAAATCTGGTGAGTCCCCAAACTCAGTATATCCATGAATTTTTATTTATTAAAGAAAATAAACCCCCCTTTTACTTGAGATGGTATGAGCTAGTAGAAATTTGTTAAAGTTCAAACAAAAATGTTGTAAAAAGGAAAATTCTATTCCTAAGCAGCCATTTAATGAAGATTAAAATATCTAATAACTGGTGTTGTCAGCTTTCAATTTTTGCATTGAAAGACATTTATACACATATTTTAAAGGTTTAAAATTCAGATGAAGCCAAGAACTTGAGGATTATTTTTACTTCCTAGTAACATCTATGTTTATATAAAAATGAATACTTATACAATATCCCATTTTATTATAACTTTGAGATTGGTGTGTATATTATCAATGAAAAGTATTTTCTTAAATATCTATTCCATAGACTCTATATGAATATAATTTATATGAGAATGTGGTTATTTAAACTTCATACTGGACATTTTTTTTAACAACAAATATCAAGGTCATGGAAATAACCAGGCTAAAATTAAATTTAAAGTATAAGACAGGAGACAAGGCACTACATGAAAAGTGGATGTGCTTAGTCAGTGATGATCAACTTCAAATAATGTGTTTCTACAATTCTATTTCTCATGTGGCATAATCTGTTTATGATAAGACTGTATAACTTTTTGGATGTGACTTTATCTTACAATGTTGGGGACTTTTGTTCTACTCTGTTCTTTGAACAAATTTTTTTTTTTTTTGCAATGAACAATAAAGTTCATTTTCTAATAAAACTGATAGGAGCCTGGCCTGGGAGGCTGGTTCTTTGTCTTTGGCTGTGTCAATTCAGACAATTAAGATGAAAAGCACATTTACATAAGAGTAGAAAATTGAGATTAAAGAAAGCAGTGTTAGCTTTTGTTATCTTAGTAATATTCTAAATTTTATTTGCTCTAGTTGTCAAGAATAGACTGAGTTCAAGGGATTTTTTTCATAAAAGTCAGTTCACCTGAAAGTGAGGTCGATTTATTTAAGAGACAGGAAGAACATAATTGATGGAGCCCGTGGCCCTGCTATCTCTTTTGTATGCATGCATGATTTTGTGGGGTTTCGTCTATATGAGTGGCTGTTTGAAATGGTTGGGGTCAAGTAGAACAAGGGAGGTAGGAGAGGAGTAGAAAATTATTGAAAAAAACACAAAATCTCAATGGAATTATTACTCCGGATGGGTGCCAATCTTATTTCCCTCAGTTTTATTTGTTGTACAAGGTCTGTACTTTCATTATGAAATGATTCTGCACTGGGGTACACTAAGCATGGATAGCATTTATTTTTAAAGGATATTTTCTGATTATATATTTATGCATACACACACATAGAGATGCACATATGTGTTTATACATATTCTACACACACACTCACACAATTTTCCTGCTTCTATATGTTTATCCATATTTCTATATGTCTCTCTGCCTACATGCATCATCATATTTCCTCAAAAATCATATTATATGATTTTTCCCTTTGTCGTCATAAAAACGACGTAGCAAAGAACAGGAGTGCCAAATCAGTTTCAGATTACGTTTCCACTCTAAATGATTGTTAGTAGTTTTGTAAATACTTGGATTAAGAGGCTGTGGGACCTTGTTTGGATACAGTGGGACACAGCTGTGATTGAGAATCAATATCTGAGCAATGTGCAGGACTGGACTATATGTTTCCTGTCGCATGTGTGGAGAAATAGATGTTGAGAAATATTTCATTTCTTAGTATTAAAAAAAATGGATTTTACTCAGCACTTAAAAGTTTACATGCATATTCAATTTTTCCAGAATGTATATGCTTTCATGAATATTTCTGACAGGTATTTAATGTCTACAACCATCACTTCTGGAATCACCAACCTCTCACTATCCTAAGGGTGGCCTTTCACTGCATACATGTTTGTGTTCAAGTGGTGGACCACACAGAAATACAAATACCACACAATCTTACTCATATGTGGGATCTAAAAGAGTTGATCTCATAGAATATAGACCAAAATGTTGGTTATTAGAAGCTGGGGTGTTTAGAGAGGTGAGGAAGTTAAGGAGATATTGGTCAAACAATAAATAATTATAGTTAGATAAAAGAAAATATGTTTAAGAAATCTATTGTACAGTATGGCTACTATAATTAATGATAACATATCGTATTTTAAAGATACTAAGAGTGCATATTTAATGCTCTCACTACAAAAAATGATAACTATATGAAAGAATTCATTTGTTAATTAGCTGGATTTAACCATTCCACAATGTGTATATGCTTCAAAGCATTATGTTACATACCATAAATATATACAGTTTTATATGTCAATTTAAAGAAATAAATGAGAAAAAATGGAAGACTACTATGCCTTTAGGTATGTAACTCATAAACCAGGATTGTGGGAGCACTTTCCTCTCTGACATCCTTGGCTCTAGTCCCACTGTCCTTCTGTTAGCCTCCAGAAAGGCACCGGATTGACCTATATATAAAGCAAAACCCTAAAATGATACTCTGTCCCTTAGAGCACTTCATTATCTCCCCATTACCTGGAAATACAGAGAAACTCCTTAGTACTCTCACAAAATCCACCGTGATCTAACCCTTCCTTTCTCTTCATTAACATCCTAACTCACTGTTATTCCTTCGCCCTCTATATTTCATGGTACTTGTCCATCTGAGTTTGGGCTGTATTGCTTGCTTGTCAAAAGTACACTTATTAATTAATTTAGCAATTATTCATTAAAGATACATATTAAAGATTTTCTTGTTTTCTAAATAATATAAGTCAGCAGGACTTCCTATTTTTCTTTCACTTTCAAACATTTTGCAGGGCAAATGCTTATTTCTCTAGCATCACTTCAGCAAAAGACGTTCTCCTAATTATTTTTTTCCCTCCACTAGACTGGGCAATGTGACCATTATTGTGCTACCTTTGCATCATAAACATATTTATGTTTGTGTGACTGGTATTTGTTATATAATACTAGATATTTTACTAATAGAACACATTAAAATACAGGGATATATTTAAAACTCTTCTGAAATATGTGATTTCTTATATTTTGTGTAAGTATAAAATACATAATAATCTACAAATGTTATTTAGTAAAACAACATAACCTTTCAATAATAATTGGATGCAACCTCAGTTTTATCTATTAGCTGTATAACATTAGATGTATTCTTTGAATTCATAGTGCCTCAATTTTTTCATCTTTAAAATCAATGAAAATTATCATTGTGCCAAACATAATAGATATTAATAATGGTGACATACGATTGAGTCCTAGTTCAAACTGAAGCAAGTAACTTTATCTCTCTGAGTTATAGCATATTTATTTATTAAATATGATAATATATGCCATTCACAGTGTTCTCATCGGGATCTAATATTATAGTGAACAGGAAAGTATTTTATAAATTACGAACCGTTAAAGAAATATAATGTTACCAGATAATTTGGGCTAACGTTTCAGTGGTGTCTGTAATGGTGCTGCTGGTGTGCTGTCCAGATCTCCCTCATACCATATGGCCAGAGTACCAACTCCCCAGCGACTGTGAGTGTTGGTTTTAATGGCAGCCTTCACCTGGTCCAGCCTGGAAATTGCCCTCAGGCTGAACAAGGAAAGCTCCTCTTGGGAGCACAGACACCAAATCCCATCCCCTCTCCCCTGAATGTACATGCAATAACTAATGGACAAAGGGATGCAAACTGTGGAGTCTCCTTGCCTCAAGGTGAGGCTACCTGGGAGATGCAATTGATGTTCCAGAGCTTCCTAATGCATCAGGCTGGAAACTCCACCCTTGCTCAGCAACTTTGCCTGTTCTATCTTGCTTCCTTTTCTTCCCTTTTCTCCTAGGAGCACACCCTAAATAAATCACATGCTCCTGAGTCCTTTTCTCAGAGGCTACTTCTGGGAACTCAACCCAAGACAGTGTTCTATGTGAATCAGCACCCTTTTTGCCTTTTTCTCCCAAGCCTTTTAGCCTACTTGTTAAATTTAGTATAGAAGCAACTTTGAAGAGAGCAGACCATACACATAAAAGGCCATTTGGAAATAAAAAAAAGTCAGTGTGTCCTCACCTAGGACTTTCAACAGCTCAAAGCACTTTCAAAAATGATGAAAAAGTAGAACTACATCTGGATTGAAGGAAATATAAAGAGAACTGACATGCTTGTTTTGATGGAAAAACCATCTTTACTGCAATTTTAATATTGTTGTGAAAAAGAAAAATAATTATTGTAAAGGGAACAGTCTCCTAGATTCTGTTTCTTGATTTACTTGCATACTTTCTCTAATCTCCTTGGATACTCTTAATCAAGGATTAAAACACATAACTTCTACCTTCTTAAATACTTTTTCTCATTTTAAATAATTCAGAGTATCTAAAGAGCTCTACATAGACTCAGAGAAAAAAATCATAAAAATGTAGAGGAGGAAAATATGAAGATCTAAAAAAATTATGCTCTATAAGTAAATTCCAAAATATTTAAATGTGCCTTTTAACGTTAGCAGACAATGACGACTAATCCCATTATCATAATTTATTAACCAGATCTTTTGTTCCATGTGTAATACACTGTGTTTCCATGCTGTGTGCTTTTTTATCCAGTGACCTAATTTGCTTAAAAGGAAACTCTTAAAACTCCCTTGTTGTAATGAATAAAATGTTAATGAAGAACTACAGAGAAATCCCTTTTGCATTAGTTTCAAATTCCCAGGAACATCATCATAAATTTGTTTGCTTGGTTCTGACAATGGTAGTGATGTTCAAGCTGCGCAGAAGCATAGTAATGCTAAATGGTTCTGATAGAAAAGTTAAAGATGTTCAAGGCACTGTCATCTGGGATGGACTATGGGAAGTTATCTTTTGGAAAGAGTATTTGATGGATTTGGCTTTCATCCAATTTTTAAACATTTATTATTTGCATTGATAACTACATTACTAGAAACTTTTTTCAGAAAATTGCAAATGAAAACTATTCAAACAAATCTGTTTTTATCAGAAATGCAAGATTTCGATATTGGTGTTCTTTTTTTCATATTAATATTGTCCTCACTAATTTCTTGATCATGTTAATATAAACATAATTTAATAAATCAAAACCATTAAAGTGTTTGAAAATTATTCTTGACTATACAATCTAACTTACAGCTAATGTTCATCTTTTTGTGTCTAGATCTCTGCTGAATGTACAATGCATGTATAATTAATAATTTGAGTAAATATTTGTGAATATTGTTAGCTAAAATACATTTCTGGGCATATTTTTCAATTTAAGTATTGACAAGTTTATAATGGATATAATACTGATAAAATTTCTGAGTGCATGTTGGAAAATTGATACTCAATTTGAAACTGACCTGTCTAAATTGTTAAATACTCTACTGTATCAAAATCGAAGCAATATTTTATTTCCCACCATGTTATAAAATACTTGATTTTCGAATCATTAAGTTTATAATGCGCTAATTAATTTTAATCTCTCTAAAAATATATAAGTTGAATGACAAGCAAGTGGCTACTTTTTGGTTTCCACAACAATACTGAACATGGTGTTTATACATTTGAAAACAAAAAGGGAAACTCAACATCAAATCAATATAGCAATTAAGTAAAGAAATAGAAGCTCTATGTTAGAATGAAGACAATATATAAATAGTTTATCTCCTCTCCACATCCTTGGGATTATTAATATGTTTAAAGAGAAATATGTTTCAGGATTTTAGCTTTGGAGTGTAAAGCTCTACCATCCTTTCAGTTTGGGTTGTCTAAATTTCTGTCAATTTTTCCCTTTTGACAATCAAAAGCCTCTTTCCTTGTTCAATACTCAGATCTGTATGATTAAGGCATTTCCACTAACTTCAAAGAAAGTGCCTTGTTTATATTCACTTTGAAATAGATGCAAAACAAGTAACAAACAAACAGACTTATGGTGTAAGCGACACATTTACCTCTGTGAAATATTTGGAAAAACAAAGGAAGAATCCCAAAATACATGGAAACAATCATGTTAATTAGTCACCAGTGACTTAACTTCACTTGAATTATGAACACAGTGGAATGAGAAATAATAGAATGACTCCAATATTGAATCATAATTCTCCGTAATGTGAAAGTCTCCATATTTCTATAATTTTTTTTCTAGAAATAGTTTATCCTTTCATTTATAATAAAAAATTTTATTGAATTGGCAAGAAATGAAAGGGAAAGAAAATAATATAAATTTTATAACTACTATGAGTTATAAGGTTTAGATACATTATTTTAATTAACTTTCAATAAGATCCTATTAAGAGAACAGGATTTGAAAGTTACAATTTCACACAATTTGCAATTATGAGTATTGCAATTTATACTGAAGTATATCTGACTCCAAACTCCATATATTTTTCACTACATCATAATGCCACACTGTTAATAAAAGGAGGAAGCTTTAACTTGTCTCAAGGCCTATTTACTGTAAAGTCATAACACTTAATTATCATTGACCTTCAATTGCCTGGGCCCCTAACCATCCTATGGATCCTATAGTTACATAGTCATATATTTGTTGAAATTTGTGAAAGTAACATATTATTGATGTCATTAGTGACCATTTCAATTTTGGTGTTGGGAACTACCCAAAATGGATGTATAATAATGCCTGTATTTGTAGAACAGAAACTTGTAACAATGCTACAAAGAGCAAGCGCATCTGAATTAAGTTGCTTGATTTCTTCATATGGAATAAGAAACAGGATTTCTGACCAGTGATTGAAATTTTGAGTAATAATTGAAAATTTTCAACTC
>RJWJ010017229.1:0-35546 GCA_004363605.1 Indri indri
CCTTTTTACATGCTTTCTGGACATTAGTCTGTGTTCTCTTGAAAAATTTCTGTTCATGTCCTTTGCCCATTTATTGATGGGATTGTTTGTTTTTTTCTTGTTGATTTTCTTAAGTTCTATATAGATTCTTATTATCAGCCCTTGATCGGATGTGTAGAAAGCAAATATTTTCTCCCATTCTGTAGGTTGTCTATTTGCTCTAAGGACAGTTTCCTTGGCTGTGTAGAAGCTTTTTAATTTGATCAGGTCCCATTTGTTTATTTTTGTTGCTGCTAAGATTGCTTTGGGGGTCTTCTTCATAAATTCTTTACCTAGACAGATGTCTAAAAGAATCTTCCCCACATTTTCTTCGAGAATTCTTAAGATTTCATATCTTAGGCTTTAGTCTGTTATCCACTGTGAGTTGATTTTTGTGAGAGGTGAGAGGTGGGGAATCCAGTTTCAATCTTCTGCATGTGGACATCCAGTTTCCCAGCACCACTTATTGAATAGAGATTCTTTTCCCCAATGTATACTTTTGTCCGCTTTGTCGAAGATTAGATGACAATATGAAGATGGTTTTATATCTGGGATCTCCATTCTATTCCAAAGGTCTGTATCTCTGTTCTTGTGCCAGTACCATGCTGTTTTGGTTACTATAGCCTTGTAGTAAATATTGAAGTCTGGCAGACTGATACCCTCCAATTTTTTCTTTTTGCTTAAGATTGCTCTGCAATCCCTATGAAAATTCCACCATCATTCTTTAGAGATTTAGGTTGTTTTTCAAACGGCTTAATCTTGATCCTCATTTAAGAAAAAAGTGTTATAATTTTGTGTCATTGTTTGAGGTGTTAAGGACTGGTGCTGAAGGTTTTTTGTCAATCTGAAGTCAAGTGATATCATGTTGATTGGACTCAGAAAACTACCGTAAAATGAAGGCCTCAGAAGCAAAAGTTCTCTGACCTTCCCTTGCCTTCCTGCCTCCTGGCCCCACACTTCCCTGAAGCTAGCCATAGAAATCAGAATTCATCTTCCCCAAGGCAGGTTATAAGAGCCAGAACCTCTTTTTCTGAAAGCTAGCCACAAAACCTAAAACTATTCTATGTAAAAACTGGCCCTAAAGTAATGATCTGACCTACTTTGTTTTACTATAAAACCCCCATTCTGGAAAGTGTCCTGCCCCACACCCAGAAGGAAGGAATGCACACTCAGGCCAAACAGAGTCTAGATACAAAGGCCTTGCTGGGTCCTGGCACTCAGCCTGTTTGTGCAATCATATTCCTACAGAGCTGTCCCAGCAGCATTTATTGAATGGAGCCTCCCTTCCCTATTCCTTTTTTGTCTACTTTGTCAAGGATTAATTATTCATAGCTATATTGTTTTATTTCTGGGTTTCTATTCTGTTCCACTGGTATATGTCTCTACTTTTATACCAGTGCCATCCTGTTTTGGTTACTATAGCCCTGTAGTATAATTTGAAGTCAGGTAATGTGATCTCTCTAGATTCATTCTTTTTCCTTAGAATTGATTTGGCTATCAGGCTCTTTTTTGGTTCCAAATGAAGCCTAGGATTATTTTTTTCTAGGTCTGTGAAATAAGATGTTGGTGTTTTAAAGGGAAAATAGGATAGCCACAAGCAGAAGAATGAAGCAAGATCCCAATCTCTTGCCATATATAAAAATTAATTCAAGGTGGATTAAAGACTTAAATGTAAGGCATGAAATTATACAAATTCTAGAAGAAAAAATAGAAAAACCTGTTCTAGACATAGGGAATTGCACTGAATCTATAAATGACTTTGGGCAATATGGATATTTTAATAATTTTGATCCCTCCAATCCATGATCGTGGGATGTTTTTCCATTTGTTGGAGTCTCCTGGGAATAGAAGAGGCCCAGTGGGGAGACCCTCGTCACATGAATCTACACATGACCTTTTAGAGAGGGACAAAAGGAGATCTTTACATGTTTCCTTTTCTCCCAACTCAGAACTCCTGGCCTCTGCGTATCATATGAACACACAGGCTCATGCTTATGGGGACCCTAATGCAGGGCTGAATTCTCAGCTCCATTCTAAGAGACAGATGTACCAACAGGAGCAAGAGGAGTATAAGACTGGAGCAGCACTTCTGCTCAGGGAGCAATTGCTGCAGCAGAGCATGGGCAGGAGGGGCCCAAGGCTGCAGCAGTTTCTTGACAGAGTACCAAGTCCTCTGAAAAATAACAAAGATGGCATGATGTATGGCCCACCAGTAGGACTTACCATGACCCCAACACTTGGGAGGGTGGGCTCTGCCTCATGTCTAGTGATGGTCTGACTAACAAAGGCATGAAATTAAAGCATGGCTCCTAGAAATTACAAGAAACTTGATGAGATCTTTCTCAGCAAAATTCTCTGGCCAAAAGCAGTGGTCATCTGGGAATGTCCATTCAAAGAAGGTATGAAATTCTGTCCATCCCATGAGGGCAATGGACATAGGCTATTCGAATCTACACAGTCATCCAAACCCAGTAATTGTATATACTAAATCTTCCAGCCCAAGAGGATCATTTTTCTCAAAACCTCTTAATCTAGAGGAGGTGTATCCATTCTTTTATCTCTCCCTTTCCCAGTAAGAGACAGTCACAAGATGTAAAGAACAGCCACACTGAAGATACTGGTGCCTCCATCACCCACCGAAAGAAGGCACTGATACAGCATTCACTTCCTATGGCCTTTCTCACAGTAGGGATATCAAGTCTGTCCCTAAGAGAGATTCCTCCAAGGACATTCAAAGTCCAGATAACAGCAACTGACCTGCTGTTACCCTCACAAACCCTGCTGAGACCAAAACACTGTCCCCACAGAAAGGACAGGGATTGAAGTTGGAAGCTATTGTTCAGACAATCATGTCCCCAAATATTAAGAGGTGCACATCCTCAAACAGGGCAGAGGCTGGGGGAGACACAGTTACACTTGATGACACTAGATTACAAGCATGTTGTAAATGTTCTTTCCGAGTTATGATAAGATTCATGAAAAGTGAATTTGTGAAAGGAATTTTGCATTTGATCAAGTTGAGTATAATTAAAATCAAATTATTCATAGTAGTCTTCCCATAGATTGAGTTTTGATATTAAAAATACACTCATAAAAACTTTTTCAATATTTATCTCCTATGTTAGAACAACAAGTATTTTGGAAGCACTGATTTTCTCTCAGTAAAATTGCAAGAGGTTTTGATTTATCAATTCTGAAATCTGTTTTTTAATAGCCATCTTCTATTCCGTAGACAGTTTCTATCTTGCATTTCTTCCTGTGATCTAATTCATTTCCCTAGTTTCAGATTGGAAATGCAACTTGCCTTCTTTCTGCCCTTGAAAAGGTATACTTTCTTGCTTGGCTGGAGTGATAATTCTCTCCTTCAATCTTTTGCTTGACTCCTGTAACTCTTTTTTTCTGGTTCTAACTCTGCTGTTATGGCCTGATGCTAAAATAATTATCCTAAAGGTCTAGAAAACAAATATTCTTCTCCAGAATAACTAGATTATGTACTCTTGGCTTTTCTTGATTTGTTACATATAACCAGGAAACTTCCCATGCTGTTACTAAGAGCCTGGTGTTGTCCTGCTCAAGGTACTAGTTTTCTTATTTGTATTTCTCTACAATACAATATATCCTCATAACTCTGGACATACTCTTCCCGTGTTTGGATTAAATTCAAGTACCCTTTTCATCAGATTTGACTCCCATGTTATCTATATGGGCTTCCCATAGGGAGAAGCAGTCACAGTACAGGTTTTTCATTCTCTTTTGTGGTTACTATCCTAAATCAACAACGACAAAGATTTTATGTTTTATGAAGATAATTTCCCATGTTGTCTTTATTGAGTTTTTTTTGATTACTTAGGAAAACTGAGCTTTTAAAGGGTTAAGTGTCTTACATCCATGTAACTTTTTCTATTGCTTTTGCAGTCTTTTCATTATCACGCTGATTAAATAAATAACTCTTACTTAACAATGAGCTGATACATCGTTTTGTTCAAGTGTTTTGACCCTTTTAACATCATTGGCAGGTTTCCCCAGATTTAAAATATTAAATTAAGTCTTTCTGACCTAAAATTAACTTTGGTATTTTCTACTTGGGCCTTTAGAGAGCCTCAACTAATGCATCTGAGATCTTGGAGAGTTATTACATAATTAAGCTTATTTGTTAAATTGTATGGGAGGCATGGTCATATGATAAGTGATATTAGATCTTTCGATGACATTTATGGGTATGTTATTGATATAAATGTTTCAAAAATTACATAAATTCATATGTCTTCTATTTTATGCTGCATGTAATAGAAGTCACTGAGTTTCTTTGTCATTTGGGAATTTTCAATATATTTTAACCGTGGCTATTCTAAGTTATTGTTATGCAGTTATTATTTTAAGTCTTCTATAACAGCATGTGCAATCAGCTATGGTGCAAAATTTCTTTACATGGAAAAGACTCTAACAAGTACTCTTGAACACAGATTTCTGGTAACTTTAAGATCAATGAACTAGATAAAAAGTTTCCAGAACTCTAATAAAGAAATTGATGGAAAAAAAAAAAAAAGAAATTGATGGGTTAATGAAACTGAGAGTCAAGTTTAATTAAAACAATGAAATAAATAACATGAAATTAAGTAATTGAAGAAAGTAATGTTTTATAGCTTTTATTTAAAACATTGTTGATACTTCTTTAAATGTTTTATTTTACAGATTTAAGGAAGTTTTCTCTCACATGCTATCTATAGTGTACAACAATTTGGTAAAGTGTACTTTTGAAAGGAAAGGTGGAATTACTTGCTTTTTCTCCCTACTTGATTGCTCCAAAATTCAGAAACTATTCATGAGCATTCTTATTTTTATTTATGTAGGTTTAATGAAAAAGATACTCTCTCTTTATAGGAAGGAAACAACTGAAAGAATTAGTTATATTACCAAAGTTTTACTAAAATGTCGTATATAAAAACGTGCACAAAACACCTGGCTTCAGCAGTTGCCAGCCGTACAGTGAGTGAGTAAAGCTTGTCATGTCTTGGCAGGCCCAAAAAACTTAATGTTGTAAGAAAAATCTAAATTCTACATTGGTTAAGCTTTCTAGGCTCAAGAGCTTTGTAAATTCTATATAATGAATGTAGAGAAGAAAAGTTATGCTTCTAAAGAAAAACTGTAAAATATCTATTACTAGAATGTAGCAATATGCGCTCTTCAAATTATTGTTATCTACCTGTGGGCTGCACTAGATTCTAAATTTCCATAATTTCCTCCAATATTTTGCTACACTTCCCTAACTGAAAAACAAAAGCAGCTCTGTTCCTAAAGCCCTTATAGGCTGAAACTAGACAAATTTTAAGGAGCAAGCCTCACACATGATGTTTGGAGCACACAGAACTTTCACTAAGCTGGACGATATCATAATTAGAGACGTTCAAACTACAAACCAGGAGGAGAAGATGTTTTTATGCTGCAGACAGCTCTTCCAAGACATCAGAACAAGACTCCACATCGTAAGACTTTTCCTCCTCTTAATGCTGCCCTTTTCACTGTCATTAAATGTAACTTAACAGAACCTAACCTAAGCAATTATTTAGTTTACATGCACTAAATAAGAAAATGTATGTAATATTGCTATTACTGCATGCTGTACCTAGATAAATCCCATATATACAAAATAAGAAAACAGAATACATGATTACAACGGGCCTCACCTAACTCCCTATTGGTCATTTGATTTATTCAGTTGGTTTTCTTCAAGTCTAAGTTCACGGTTCAAAACCATAATGCAAAGTGGACATGTCACATTACAATTAAATTTACTTTGCTTTGTATTTTCTTTTTTTAAACTTTGTATCTCTATCTGCTGTTAATTTCTTTGCGTTTTTTTTTGTTGTTGTTTGTTTATTTTTCAGAAGTCTCACTCTTGCTCAAGCTGGTCTCTAGCTGTGGCCTCAAGCAATCCTCCCACCTCAGCCTCCCAAAGTGCTAGGATCACAGGCTTGAGCCACCGCACCTGGCCATGAAATTTATCTTTATACCACATCATGTACCAATATAATTCTAGAAAGGTTAACATCTAAAATAATAAAAATTCAAACCAAAAAAGACTATATGAAAACATAAGTGAATATTTATCTGATGTCCAGAGGGAGGGAGACCCAAGCTTAAGAGTAGGGAAAGGAAAACATTACTCCTTCCCATGAAAAAGAATATTTTTGGCTATATAAAAATGAGAAATTAATAATCACACTAAAAGCTAAACAAAAAAGTGGAGGGAAAAATAGACTATCAGAAACTATGCAAAGGGTCAATATTTACATTACATAAAGATACTTATAAATTAGTAAAAGAACAATAAGACCCCAATAGAGAAATTGGGCAAAGGATATGAACAGACAATTCACATGTAAGATGAAATAATTGATTAAGAAACATGGAAAAATATTTAACCTTGCTAGATATCAAAGAAATGCAAATTATACTATTTTTCAGTTGCATAAATATGAAGATTGCCATTTAATCTATCAAATTAACAGAAATAAAAAGTGTATAATGCTTAATATTGGCAAATATTGGATGAAATAGCTTTTCCAGTACCTAATTAGAAGGAATGATATTTGTCATTGTGTATAATGAATATTAAAAATGTTCACAGCTTCTCACCTATTTCCAAGAATCTATCCTAAGGAAATATGTTAAGGTAATACATCTGGAGTGTTTTATGCACAGATTTTCATGTGTTATTTATACTATTAGATTCCATAATAGGGAGAAGGTTAAGAATCTAGCGTACATTTACACGATGGAATTAACACCCATGGGAAATTAAATATACCAAAATTTCTAATTAAGTGAGAAAATATGGAAATACGGGATACAAAATTGTTTATACAGTATAAACTCAACTATAGCTAAAGAACAGTGTACATAGAAAAAACACTGAAAAAAATGCACTGAAACTGTAACAATTATTATTTTTCCAAGGTGGAATATAAGTGCTTTTTTTTTTTTTGAGACAGAGTCTCACTCTCTCGCCTGGGGCAAGTGCCTTGGCGTCAGCCTAGCTCACGGCAACCTCAAACTCTTGGGCTCAAGCGATCCTTCTGCCTCAGCCTCCCGAGTAGCTGGGACTACAGGCATGTGCCACCATGCCCGGCTAATTTTTTCTATATATTTTTAGCTGTCCAATTAATTTCTTTCTATTTTTGGTAGAGACGGGGTCTCACTCTTGCTCAGGCTGGTCTCGAACTCCTGAGCTCAGAACGATCCTCCTGCCTCAGCCTCCCAGAGTGCTAGGATTACAGGTGTGAGCCACCGCACCTGGCCTAAGTGCTCTTTTTTAAAAAACTTTTCTATTTCTATTTTCCAGATTTCCTATGAACCAATCCTCATTCTTTTCCTAGATGGAAACTGAGGCAATGTCATAAAAAGAAGTGAAACGCTGTTGCCTGCTACAACCTGGATGTACCTTGAACACGTGCTAAGTGAAAGAAACTAAACACAAAAGGCAACATATCGTATGATTCCATTTATATAAAATGTACAGAATAGGCGAATTCATGGAGACAGGAAACAGACTAGTGGCTGCCAATGGATGGTGGAGAAGAAATTGGGACTGATTGCTAATAGGTATGGATTTGCTTTCTTTCTTTTTTCAAATGATGGAATTAAATAGTAGTGATGGCTGTCCAATATAGTAAATATACTAAAAATCACTGAATTGCATACTATAAAGTGGTGAATTTTATGTTATGTGAATTGTATGTCAAATAAATAAATAAATAGACTTAAGAGATTAAAAAAAACTGAGGTGGGCCAGGTGCAGTGGCTCACACCGGTAATCCTAGAACTTTGGGAGGCCAAGGTGAGAGGATCGCTTGAGGTTAGGAGTTTGAGACCAGCCTGAGCAACATAGTGAGACCCTGCTTCTACAAAAAAATATAAAAATCAGCAAGGCCTGGTAGCATGCACTGGTAGTCCCAGCTACTTGGCGGCCTGAGATGGGAGGATCGCTTGAGCCCAGGAGTCTGAGGTTGCTGTGAGCTAGGCTGACACCACTGCACACTGGCCTAGGCAGCAGAACAAGACTCTGTCTCAAGAAAACAAACAAACAAACAACAAGAAACCCTGAGGTGAATGAAGGCCTTCGGTTAAGAATTTAATAGAGTCGATTTTCAAAGAGTAATCTCTTTGTGTTCTCAAGGGGTCATTAAAAGACCTAGGAGGCCTCTTTCTTTTTTTTTTTCCTTTTAAAAAAATTTTAATAGATTTAGGGGGTACAAGTTGAATTCCATTGCATGTATATATCGTATAGTGGTGAAGCCTGGGCTTTTAGTGTACCCATCACCGGAGTAGTGTACACTGTGCCCCGTAGGTAACTTTTCAACCCTCACCCCCTTAAGACACCTCCTTCTTATCCCTGAAGATCTGAAGGACCTCACTGGGTGGTGTGTGTGTGTGGAGAGAAGGAGAAGAGGACACAGAACGAAGGAGAAGAACCCAATGTTGCTCTGTGTTTTGTGACTGGCTCTTCCAAGAATCAGGGATGTTTTACAAATTGTGAATGGTTATTCAAAAATGAAAATGTAAAATGATACCACTTACAATAGCATCAAAAAGATTAGATACCTAGGGATAAATTTAGCAAAAGACATGCAAGACCTCTACGTCGAAGACTACAAACATCGACAGAAATGAAACAGATAAGAGGACATACATACCTTGTTCGTTGTTTGGAAGATTCTGTATTGTAAAGATATCAGTTTTCCTCCAATCGATCTATAAATTCAATACAACCTCAATAAAAATTTGAGCAGGTACGTTTCCCTCCAGAAATTGACCAATTAATTCTAAAATGAATATGAAAATGCAAAGGCCCAAGAATAGTCAAAAAAGTCTTGAGAGAGGAAGGACAAAGTCAAACACTTTACATTACTGGGTATCAAGATGTGTTATGAAACTATGATGATTAAGACAGCGTGGTATCGGTTTAATAATAGAAAAATAGACCAAGGAACAGAATAGAGTTCAGAAAAGTGACATTGAAGAGCTGATGTGGGAAAGCTGGGTCTTTCCATACATGGCACTGGGTGCATGGGCTATTGTAGGAGCCAAGGGAAAACTTCCCCTTCACCCTCTGAAGGTTTGATGAAAACTCAACTCACAAAAGGCAGATGGACAGGAGACACCACTTACACATTTGTTAATGAATTTGCACAGGAGTCTTATCAAAATGTGAGCTCTCAAAGAAAGGGAACATGGTTGATGCTTTTATACCATCTTGAGGTTACAGAAAGAATAGGGGCTTGGATTGTGGCAAAACATGCTATGGGACAGGGAGCAGAGGGCCTGGCCTGCAAAGGTGGTCTTGTTACACAGATGAGACCTCACAGGTAGCAGCCTTCAGACAGAATAGATGACCAATGTTTCTTTTAGACCGTTAAAGGTGTCAGACTCTCAGTTAATCTTTTGCTAGATCCAGACAAGGGAGGGTCTCAGAGAAAACCTGGCTGTACCACGCAGATCCGCCGCAGATGAAAATCTCCCCCACAAAAGAAAGCTTTGCAGGTCCTCTGAACAGCCATTTCAAACTATGCCAAAGTATATTTTGGGGTGAAATATTTTGGTTTCCTTTAATATCCATATGGGCAAAAAAAAAAAAAATGAATCTTGACTCCATCAGATACTATATGGTAGAGAAATTTTTGTCTTCAGTGCAAAACTGCATTATCTGTAGTACATCCTCTGGGTTATTTGATTTTGATTCTATGGTAGCTATTTTACAACTCTGTGACTTGTAGATAATTAATAGCAATGCAAAATTCATGAGAACAAATTGTCTAGTGGTGGGACACCCCCGCCCCCATGGAAAAACCAGTTTTGCCTCCATTTGCATATTAATTTCAATATTGCTGATCTACAAATGTGTCTGTTCTTTGGATTCACCTTTGAAAAAGTTGTAACACCTTACTAGTTTTTCTTAATAAGTTAAATAAAATTTTAACATGCGTTCATTCTTATATGGGAGTCATGAGTTTTATGTTTTTAAAAAATTAACTTTTAACAATACACAAAAATTAACTCCAGGTGGACTGCTAATCTAAAAAGGCAAAGCAATAAAGCTTCTAGAAGATTATTATAAAGGGGAATATATTCATGATTTTGGGACAGCAAAGATTTCTTAGAACACAAAAGCACTAACCATAAAAGGAAAGATTAAGAAATCAGATTTCATCAAAATTAAGAACATCTTTTCATCAAGAAACACCATTACGAGACTCAAAAGGCAAGCCACAAAACATTTTGTTTTTGACAAAGGTTGATGTATCCTACAAATCAACAGGACAGAAGAAAGAAAGATGGAAAAAAGACACGAACAGGCACGTCACAAAACACCACATCCAAATGGCAAAAAGACTTAAGAAGAAATATTCAACCTCATTAGTCACCAGAGAAATAAAAATTAAAACCACTGCATGGCCACCAGAAGGACAAAATATAAAAGACTGACAATACCAAGTGTCTTAGTCCATTTGTGTTACTATAAAAGAATATCTGAGGCTGGGTAATTTACAAAGAAGAGAACTTTATTTAGCTTGCAGTTCTGCAGGCTGTACAAGAAGCATGGTGCCAACATCCGCTTCTGGGAGGGCCTCAAGCTGCTTCCACTCATGGCAGAAGGTGAAGGGGGAGGCGGCGTGTGCAGAGATCACATGGCAAGAGAGGACGCAAGCAGGGGAGGTGCCAGACTCTTTTTAACAACCAGCTCTTGCGGGAACTAATAGAGCGAGAACTCACTCTACCGAGAGGATGGCACCAAGCCATTCATGAAGGATCCTCACCCATGACCCAAATGCCACCCACTAGGCCCCACCTCCAACACTGAGAATCAAATTTCAACATGCGGTTCGGAGGGGTCAAATATCCAAACCATAGCTCCAAGATTGAGAAAGATGTGGAGAAACTGGATCTCTCAAACATTGGTGGGAGTATAAATTGGCATAACCTCTTTAGAAAATGGTTTGGCAATATCCCTTAGAGCGGAACAGACACCCACCCTGTGATCCAGCAATGCCATTCCTGGGTGCGGGTGTGCGTTTATGTATATGCTGCAAAAGACACTGGAGACTGTGTAGCAATTTCATTCGCGACAGCCCTGCATTCATTTCCTGTGGCTGCTGCAACAAATTACCACAAACTTGGTAGCTTAAAACAACAGAAATTTATTATCTGTCAGTTCTGGGGGGCAGAAGTACAAAATAAAGGCGTCAGGAGGGCTGAGCTCCCTCCAGAGGCTCTCGGGGAAATTCTGTTCCTTGTCTCATCCGGCTTCCGGTGGCTGTGGGCATTGTGTGGTTTGCGGACCCATCAGTCTAATCTCTGCCTCCTTCTTCTCCCAGCTTTTTCCACTTCTGTTTGTGTAGCTCCCTCTGCCTCAGTTAGGGCCACCTGCCACTGGAGTGCGGGTCCCCTTTGGATAATCTGGGATGGTCGTCTCTTCTCAAGCCACCATTCAGCCCGCTACAAGTCCCAAACCAGAAACAACCTAAATGTCTATCAACTTTTCCTTATTTTTGAGACAGAATCTCACTCTGTCACCTTGGCTAGAGTGCAGTGGTGTCAATGTAGCTCACTGTAACCTCGAACTCCTGGGCTCAAGCGATCCTCCTGCCTCAGCCTCCCAGAATGCTGGGATTATAGGTGTGAGCCACTGCACCTGGCCTGTCTATCAACTTTAGAATGACAACTAAATTGTGATACATTCGTATCATGGAATTCTATAAAACCAATAAAGATGAACAAATTACTGCTACAGGAAAAGCACTGGTGAATCTTGTAAACGTATTTAGTAACACTGAGTTCAAGAAGCCAGACCCAAAATAAATACCTAATGTCTGATTCACTTACACAAGGTTCAAAAGTAGCTAATCTGTGCAGTTAGAGTTGGGATGGTGATAACTTTTGGAGATGATGGCGACCTAGTCGCTGGTAAGGACTCAAGGGCATATTTCCACGGCTGCTGATACTATTCCATTTCTTGTTCTGGGGGTAAAAATTCACCAAATTGAACATTTTTGTACACTTTTCTACATAGCATGTTTACATTTTTCATTTTTTTCCTTTATTGTAGCTATGCCACATTTTAATTAAGAAGTTTGTTTTCAAAATCTCTTTTTGTGGGCACACAACTTTGACTCAAACTGTACAAAAGCAATTTACGTAACCAAAACGTTCGTACCCCCGTAATACTCTGAAATAAAATTTTTAAAAATCTGTTTTTGTTATAAAAACATTTTTCTTCTATTTTTCATATATATTAGATTTCAGTATATATGTTTATTAAAATTACAAATGACAATGACAATATTTTCTTTCTCATTATGGGTTTAGGTGGTAGTATCTCTCAGGAACGTTGTTTTGGGGTATGTACATATTTTCAGTCCAACAGGTCTTGAACAAAACTTGAACTGGAGGACCCAATCATACCATGGAACAGGCTGTTTTACAGTTTGTTCCCCCAGCTGTTCTATAAGACTTTAGTGTCACTGGCCTTCCTTGCTGAAGATACGCCCCCTTGCAGTGCGGGTGGTTGGGGATGGTGGGGAGAATGCCACTCCAGAGTGAATGATTCGGACCTAGGGAAGTGTTACACATCCTGGGATGGGTAAGGGGTGGGATTTCCCAAAGGCGGGGAAGATTCACAGGAGGAACTACAGGAGCAGGGGGGAGGAGGGCACTTGAGAGGGGAACCCCTAGGTGAAGTGCCTCATTCTGGTGTCCCTTTCAGTCTTTTTAAAGTCTCGAACATGGGACCCAGCTTTAAGCTTCTAGGCCTACACTGTGATTCTACAGGGTCAAAAGTTGGCTGGGTGCGGTGGCTCATGCCTGTATTCCTAGCACTTTGGGAGGCCAAGGAGGAGGATCACTTGAGCCCAGGAGTTCAAGACCAGCCTGGGCAATAGTGAGACCCTGTCTCTTCTAAAAAAAAAAAAAATTAAGAAAGTCATTATGCCCATGGCATCAGAAGAGGAGTAAAGGGGAGGTGGGCTGCTCATACCTACCTCTTGGCCAGCTCTGCTGCGAGGGGGACTGTGTCCAGGCGTCCCAGCAGGTGACAGGGTGGGAGGCTCAGGGCTGATACGGGAGAGAGGCCAGGAAAAGTACAAGACCCTGAGAAGCAGCTTCCAACGGGACAACTCAAGAAGGAATAAACACTCAAAACTTCTGCCTTCCCCCCTCCCCATGCCAGAAAACTGATTCTGGAAAGGTGAAATGGGGCTTGTATCTGCAACGAACACTTATTTTTTTTATCATCGGAAAAAATAAACCATGCCTTTTAAAAAGACGACTATAGTCTCAGCTACTTGCGGGGCTCGGGAGTTCGAGGATGCAGTGAGCTATGATCACGCCTGTCAATAGCCACTGTGCTCCAGCCTGGGAACACAGTGAGACCCTGACTCTCGAAGACCAAACTCAAACAAAATGGTTACGTACAGGGCAGTGCTGGAGGTGGCAGCAGCAGGGATCGAATGGATGAAGGCTTAAAAGTCATTTACATCTCTTAACTTAAACTGCCTTCTCCTGACAAGGAACTGGGGGGACACTAGAAATGGTAACACAAAGGGGAGGGACCCATTTCCTGCCTCTGAGATGAGTACCAGTGAATAAAGCAAGTGCTGAATCAAGTATAAGGCATAAGCTAGGGACAAGAGCAACGTGAATGGGACAGGCATCAGGCTGGTGCAGACGGCAGGAAGGTGAGGGATACCCATTTTCTACGGCCCTACAGGTGTGGGATCCAAGGGTCTTCTTTGAGGGGACCTGACAAATTGGAAAGATACTACCTTTGTGTTATCTCCGATGCAGGCTTTGGCACACAAAGCCATTCTGTCGACAAGGCTCTAGAAGAAATGGTTAGCCACTTCTCTGCTGAGATCATCTTCTGCCCAGTTGGGCCACAGTTTTAACCTCCACATTGCTGCAGCCACTCGGGCAAGGGAGGGAGCCCGATGTCACCGACCTGCCCCTCCCCACCCCTCTCTGACCCCACAAGGCAGGAAGCCCTCGCTCTTCCAGCCCACACCTGGGAGGCATCATGGTCAACCAAGCAGGCAGGAGGCTGAGGCAGCTGGACATGGAGAAGCGGGACAGCTGTTTACCAAGAGCCAGGTGAATGAATCACTGTGTGTGGACGTTTGTCACCACACCCCAGAGACTGAGGCACAAGAGAAAGACAAGCAGCCTTCACCAGCCTCTTTCTGCTCCTCGCTGGGGACAGCACTTCAGCCCATCTGGAGTCCCCAGAGATGATCTCTGAGTTAGTGTCTCTGCGGGGAGTCGGGGGAGGGCAGTGACTGGCAGTTAGCAGGGCAGCGAAAGCCTCTCCCTCTAATTCCCCTCCCTCCCCCACCCCGGGGCTAAACTGGACTCTGTGTTTCCCATCCATCTCACTGCAGCTCGGCTGCCCCCCACGACTGCAGCTGGGAGTCCTGGGCGCGCTCTGCTTTGCTGCTTTTGGAGGAGGACAGGTGTGTCACCTGTCCAGTCTAACCTGCTGGGCACCTTGTCCACGTGCTCAGGGCAGAATGAAACTCTTTTCCTCTTTCAGTCCGAGCTAGAGGCGGGGCAGGGTGGGAGGAAAGAGCAGCCGTCTCACCGCACCCTGGCTGTGGGAGGTATTTACCAACACTCCCTGAACTCAGCGAGCCTGGGAGGGTTTTCTGGCCTTTGGGAGAGGATGGTGGGGTGGAGTCCTCCCAGGGCAGGTGGGCAGCCAGGGTGCCCGCCTCGTCATTGCTCTTGTCGTTGTGCCGGTGCATCCCCCAGCCCAGACTGTGGGTCTGTCAAATTGGGAGAAGACAGATGATGACTCCCGGGTGAGTCTGAGTCTTAGGGACAATGTGCTGTGTCCTGCTAGAGTGGAGAAAAACAGCAGCCGGGGCACGCGGAGGACACCTGTGCTGGAGCCCCTGGCTGCTTCCTTCCCTGGCGAATTTCCAATTCCTGCCTTGAGTGAGCCCCACTCCTGAGTCAACCCCTGCCAATGTCCAGCATCAGACGCCGGAGAATCTTGATCTTTCCTGGGCAGTGCGCAGCCTTGCCCTCCCCCAACTACCCCCTTGGCCTTGGCCACAGTCCATTTGCGTCTGGCAGAAACTCAAACACATGAGGTCACAGGTGCTCCGCACCCCTCCTTTGTCCTCTAATTCTTTCCATGAGTGGAAGAGATGCTTTGTTTCATACTCAGCCTGGGAGGCCGTCAGCAGGGTTTCGTTCCTTGCTCTCTATTGCGGGAACGGCACTAAAAAGCTGAGTGTGGGGGAGGAGGGAAGACCAGAGCTAAAGAACTTACATCCAGGGTCAGTTTTGACCCCAGATCTCTGACTTTGTCCAGGGGGATGTAGTGGCACATTGGACAGGTAGGACAACCAACTGGGAAGCGTATGCTTTATTGAATTCAATACCAACTTCGACAGGGCACGGGGATGGGGCAGGGGTGGGCAGATTGGGGTGGGAGACAGACAGTCCCCAGGTATCTGGCTGTGACCTGCTGTGCTGTTGGCTGCTGGGTTCCTTCTGCTCATACCTGCCTTGCAACCTGAGCACAGCCTATCATGTCCCTGCTCAAAAGCCTCTGAAGGCTGGCTCACCCGGTCTAACACTGTGGTGTAAGCTCCTTAGCCAGGTGTTCCTGATCTCTGCCATCTGAGCCCACCCTGGCTGTCTTATTCCCACCCCTCCCCCACACTCCTAAAATATCCTACATTCCAGCTTTGCAACCCCTAACCATGCCATGACCCTCTGGCCCCCATAACCTTGCTCAGGCTGGTCTCCTGTTCTCTCCTCCTGAAATGTTCTTCCCTACGTTTCCTCCTCTGCCCATCAAACCTGGTATATCTGCAGGGCCCAGCTCAACGCCACTGCCTTCATAAAAGTCCACCTATTCAGAGAAATCACTCTCTCCTCAAAACATCCAAAGCGTTTTATTCATGGGTACTTCCTTTAGATCATCATGGTATGCCTTGGAAAGGAGTCTCATTCAGCTTTGTGCCCTCGGTAGCACCTAGCACATGCCTGGCACAAAACAAGTTCTCAATAAATCTTTATTGGAAACCTCAGTTGCAAACCTCAGTTGCGTTTGTCTGTCTTCTAATTTCCCACATGGTAAAAGGAAACAATTCACACTACTCATGACTGGCTGGAATAACCCGCAAACTCTCTCATTCAGTAGCACCGTCTGAGTACCTACTGCACACCGGGGTAGTGCCAAAGGCTGGGAAGGAGACAAGGTGAATAAGTCACCACCTGGCCCCTGCCCTCCAGGGGTCACAGGGAGTCAAACCTTGGAGAAATGTGAGCGAGGCCTTGCAGTTGGGATGGCAAGGACAGCCAAGGGGACAAGGCCTGGAGGTAGGGACAGCTCTGGGCTACAGGTTTGTTTGTGCAGTAGATAGAGGAGCAAGCGTTTGGGTGGAGCCAAAATGGAATGTCTTGAAATCCCTGTGGAGTCTGAAGCTACCGCACACAGCATTGCAGGATTTCCAGCAGGTCCCGGAAGCAAAGTGCGGCAGGGCTTGGAGGGAGGAGAGCCCGGGACCAGGTGGGAGAGCCGCAGCAATCCAGACCGGGGTCGTGCGCCTGCGGAGGAGCAAGAGGCGCGGCAAACAGCAGGCCGGGAGTCAGGCCGCTGGTGGTATCTGAGTCGCAGTGCCGCGGTGGGACCCTGAACAGGTCCCTTCTCTGTGCTGGGCCTGCCCTTCACTGTAAAACTCTGAAACCTTCAAAGTGACCTTTCCAATCTGACGCCGGCGATCGAGCCTATGAGGCAGGACCTGAGACACGCGGGGAAGCGGCCAGCCTAACGGACACTTGGGACAGGAGGGGACTGAGCGGGAGCCCAGGGCGAGCACGACGGGCCGGACAGGGCGAAGCGGGGAGTGAGGGGGCGGGGGCGCCAGCGGTCCTGACGTTTGTTTTGGTAATCTGTCTCCAGTTCCCCTTTCTCCCCTTTTCCTACCCCAGCCTCGCCTTATTTGGCGAGGGCAGGGCAAAGCAGCGCACCCCTCCACGGCGCCTTCCCCTTTTCGGGCGCGCACAGATCCCCGCTCCCCGCCCCCACCTTCGCCCGACAGCGCCCCCGGCCGCGGTGGGGGGTGGACTGGGGGCGCCTTCGGGGCCACCCTCACGGTTGCCGTTCGCTGAGAGTCACCTGTGCCAGGAGCCTGCCAAGCACTGGGACGCACTGTCATTGTCATTTTTTACAGCAATTCTATGAGCTGTCACCTCACTCTACAGGTGAGAAGCCGACACGGGTTAAGCAGCCCGCGCAGGGCCACCCGCTCACCGGTGCAGCGACACCGGCAATGAGGTCTGACTCCAGGTCGGGGCCCGGGCAGCTCCGCGCCCGCCCGTGACCTCCGGCGGCTGCGGACCCAGTCCCTCGCCTGCCCCTGAGCGGAGCACAATCCCCGACGCCCCCGCCCCGTCCACGTGACCCTCGCCGCGCGGCCCCGCCCTCGGCGCCCGGGTGCCCTGCGCCGCCGTGCGGCGGGGGCGGGGTGGGAGCGACAGGTGGGGCGGGGCGTGCCCTGGAGGAGGCGTGGCCGGAAGCCTTAAAGGGCCCGGACGGCTGGGCGGGCCACAGAGGCCGCGGGGTGCGGCGATCCTCTGCTCGCGTACGCGGCGTCGCCACCATGTCCCTAACGGCCTCGGCTGGCCGGGGCCCGGGGGCCGTGTGGTCCCCAACCCACGTGCAGGTGACGGTGCTGCAGGCGCGGGGCCTGCGGGCCAAGGGCCCCGGGGGCACGAGCGACGCGTACGCGGTGATCCAGGTGGGCAAGGAGAAGTACGCCACCTCGGTGTCGGAGCGCAGCCTGGGCGCGCCGGTGTGGCGGGAGGAGGCCACCTTCGAGCTGCCGCCGCTGCTGTCCTCCGGGCCCGTGCCGGCCGGCGCCGCCACCCTGCAGCTCACCGTGCTGCACCGCGCGCTGCTCGGCCTCGACAAGTTCCTGGGCCGCGCCGAGGTGGACCTGCGGGAGCTGCACCGCGACCAGGGCCGCAGGAGGACGCAGTGAGTGCGGCCGGGGGAGGGGACCGCGCGGGGGAGGGGCAGGGCGGTCTCGGCGCTGTGGTGTGGGGCCTTCGTGGGGAGCCCCGGCGAGTGGTAGTGTGTCCCCCCCGGCCCCCCGCCCCTCCCCCGGCTTCCGCTTCCTTCCCGGTCCCGCCCCAGCGCGCCCTTTGGAAGCAGGGGCGGCATCTGGGGCGCTTTTGAATCTGCAGGACGCCGCTCAGCGCCTGGCACTCAGTAGCGCCAAATGAATTTTTGATGAGTTGAAACTGTATGTGGGCAGGCGGACTCCTCCTATCAGGGTGGATAGAGTGTGTCTGATACCTGCCACAACTTAGGCGGAAGCCTCCCGGGTATTTTGCCCTGGGCCCTGTGTTAGTAAGGATTTCCCAGAGATGGAGGGAGCCAGGCCCTCGGCTGAGCAAAACTGGGCATGGTATCTCTTTGGAGTTTGTCAGGCTCTTCTCTGATCCTAATCCTGGTGGATGGCCGCTCACCTGTAGTTATGCATTCTAGGGCTCTGTGTCAGGGTATCTCTCTTATGCAGAAAAAGTTGGGCAAAAACTAGTTCACTCCAAGATATTACCGATTTATTTGTTCTCTTTCACAGGTGTTTGGAAAGGGCAGTGCTTGACCCAATGGAACATTTGATTATGTTTATCGAATATACCAAAAGCTAGCCTTGATTAATTTAATTGGCTACTTTGCTAGACCTTAAATATGCAGGCCAGCCATGTTATTACCTAAACCTTACAGTGTAGGAATCACACTGATTGATTTAGTTTGTGTATTTTATTTTATTTTTTTATTTTTTTAGAGACAGGGTCTCACTCTGTCACCCAGGCTGGAGTGCAGTGGCATGATCATAGCCGGCTGTAACCTTGAACTCCTGGGCTCAAGCGATCCTCCCAAGTTGCTGGGACTACAGGTGACCACCACCACACCTGGCTAATTTTTGAATGTTTTTTTAGAGACAGGATCTCACTATGTTGCCCAGGCTGCTGTCAAACTCCTGGCTTGAAGGGATCCTTCTGCCTCAGCCTCCCAAAGCACTGGGATTACAAAGCACGTGTGAGCCAACGTGCCTGGCCCACTTTGTGTATTTTAGATATACATAGTTTAAATATTTTAACTTTCCCTTGTGAGGGAGACAGGAAAATCCAGAGGGTTTGTAGTTACTCCCTTTACTGTAGGTTGGGTGGCTTCAGCATGCATGCTTGCAAATGGAATATCTGATTACCTTATCTGGCCAAAGATGAATAGGCATTTCTCAACTGAAATCAGATAAAAATAGAGAGCCTTGATGTGAGGATGGATGAGGTATCTCATGGCATCAATTTACAAGCCATAAGGTGAGCAGTGTCTTCACTAAGGAGGGGCTTAAGCAATGCTAATTTTCCATCTGATTAAACGACATTTGGGGCTTTGGGTCATCTTCCTTTCCAGCTTCAAATGGGTGCTGTTGGCTGTCCTGTGTCTTGCCCCATCCTAGTAAGTGTGTATTTTCACTTCTGTCTCTGCCATCTGTTTTTATGTGGACATTTTATCCCTTGGAAAGACAGATTGCATCTCCCTGCCAAAGATGGAGATTCCAGAGTCCTGGGTCTGGGTCCGCTGTGGTCCTGACTCACCATTGGGCTGTTCTGTCTCTAAACACCCAAGTTTCCCTATTTGTAAATAGAGTATGTTGCCAGACTTAATTGATGTTTGTAAGATGTTTCTGGGTTCCTGGATTAATGGGGCCAGTGTATAGATTCCTAAGGTTCTGTAACTGCTTTGTGAGAGATGAAAACCTCCCTAAGCTGTCTTTTTCAGGAAACATTCAATCTCTGCATCTTTATTTTTCTCTTTTTTCTCCAATGTGATCCTAAACAGTTTCTCCTGTGTCTAGTATCTGAGATGATCACCACTTAGTCACAGTATCGACTTGCAGGAAAATGGTGCTTAGTTGATGGCTTTTTATAACTGGAAAGGAAGGCGTCTTTGCTCTTCTACCGGTAGGTAGAATTGCAAGCTTTCCATTTACCATTTTCTGGGACTTTCCAAGGTGCTGGGGGAACCCAGTTAAACTAAGCCTGTCTGATGCCTGGTGTTATCACCTGGGTGCCCGAGATTGCTGAGATTTGGAGAATAAGATATGTACTGAGAGGCAGATGTAAACTGCTTGGGCTAGGAAAGTTATTTGAACTAGTTGTTAATGGTTTGACTACAGCCTAGGCACTAACAACTAGAAACAAAAGCTAAAATCTTGGTCTGTAGATACTGTGCGTGTGTCTACCTGTGTCTCTCTGTGTTCTAGCAAAGAAGAGTTGGTGCAACAGAGTATGACTTTTGTCATGGGTCCAGAGGCCAAAACTCAAGGCATTAAGAGCTAACCGTGCTAATGTTTCCATTTGATTTCTTGATAAGCCCATCTGTCATATTTATTTGGAGTCAAGCAAATGTGCTTTTTATCTTGACTCAAAATTTGCTGACCTCAAATTTACTGTGATGACACACAACTTTTAAAGCATCAAACAGAAGCTGACATATAGATAGGATATGTTTAATAGGGCAGAATGTGTAGCCCTTTGGTTAGGAAAAATTGAAATGAGTTGATTTTGTACTTATACATCCGTTAAGGACCTGGGGTCTCAGTGGGTCTTGGTTAAATGGGAATCAGTTAAGTACCATGACCACAAAACAGACATGAACCTGAGAGGTAGAATCAGGTGACCAACAGGTAGGATTCTCTGCTCATCTTTCTAGTCTCATGTAGTTTAGGATATGAAAAGCACCAAAATTTGGAGGAAATAATCTAAGTACAGATTAAACCAAATATTTATTCAGCTTGGTGACCGGAAGGCCATTGTGTAACTAAATACCATGAAACTTAATATCGTAATAGTCTTCCTGATATGAAGAGAGCGTGTGAGTGACGGAGGGTTGTGTTCTTACATCTATTAAAGACTCAGGAGGGAATTCAATTACATATGAAAGGATTTGGGTATTATAAAGGGTTAGATATTTTGAAGAATTGAAAGTGCAGGAAAATGTGGAGATAGGTTGCCAACTGCAACTTGGGTTCTTAAAAAGAAACAAGGGTAGATAGTTGGATGCAGAGAAGTAGATGACTATAGTGAGCTACAAATCACAAATTATAATCAGTTAGTGTTTGGATTTATACCCTTGGGCTTCCGAAGCACATTTAGGTTTTTCGTAACAGGTTGGAAAATTTGAGCAATGTTGTTACTGGTTAAGTTTTTCCTTTCTTGGAATTTCCCTTACCAATAATATTGGGCCTTACTGGAAACCCTCCTACCGCTCTGGCAGCCACAGTCCCCTCCCACCGCAGGTAGGAAACTGAAGGTCAGTGCTGAAGACTGAATTCTCTGTGGGTTCTGGGATAAACAGCCCTAACCTGTTTGTAGCAACTGGAGTGAAATGACTAAAAATAAGAGCAATTCAGAGTCGTTCACGTGAAGTGGGAGATGTTCCCTCATGTTTTTTTGATGGTGGTGTTTACGATTTCATTTGTAAGACATTCAGTTAGGGTGGAGAAAGTTCTAACCGCCTTTTTCCTTCTCATTTCTAAAATTCATCCATTCTTTTAGTAAATATTTGTAAATACCTACTATGTGCCAGGCGCTGTATACAGTATGAACAAAACAGGCATGATCCCTGCTTTCAGGAAGCTCAGAGCCCTGTAGAGGAGTAGACATTAACAAATGAACACGTAAATAAATAACCGTTATTGTGATAAATACTGCGGAAGAAGAGAACAGGGTATCAAAAAAGAAAAGAGCAGGAAGGACATGATTTAAAGAAGGAGATTGCAGATAGCTTCTCTGAGGCAGAGAGCTGAAGAATAAAGAGGGGTTTTTCTAGGCAAGAGTGGAGGAAGGGGGCCTGATGGGGGAGGAGCAGCCTGTGCAAAGGCCCTGAGGCAGGAACAGCTGGGCGCTGGAGGGTTGTAAGTGATGTGGCTGAAGAAGGCAGGGCTTTACTTAAGAGGGATGCAAACTACAGAGCATTGAAAGCAGAGGGTTGGTGTGAGCCACTTTGTCAGTGTGATTGCTGTGGCTGTTGGGCAGAGGATAGATTTGAACCTGGCCTAGCCTGGAATCACACAGACAGCACGCGAGGCTGTCGCAGTGATCCAGGCCGTGGTTGGTGGTGGCTTGGACTAGGGTGACGGCTGTGGAGATGGGCAGAGGTGGCTGCATTTGAGAAATCTCTTGCAGGTTCAGTCAACCTGACATGTGATGGGTTGGATGTGGTAGAGGGCGAGGGAGAGGCAGTGATAAAAACGAACAAATGAAATAAGGAGAGTTTGGTGTTGAAAGTGAACCAGGAAGTGGCGGTTGCTTTCTTTCCCCAGCAGTCACTGTGATACTAGGGTGAGGTCACCATTACAAAGACAGCTTTGGGCAGTGACACCTAGGAGTGGGACTCGTCTGTCAGAGTGAATTACCAGGAAATACCATTGAAACCAGGGTGTGTATGTGTGTGTCTTCAAGTATTTACTGTGTTAATACAGGCCAAGGCTTTGTGCTGTGACGTTGTGGCTGATGTAGTCTCCCTGGTGTGCTCTCACACAGCCGATGGAGTCACTGCTTCCAGGGCTGTGGGACCAAGAAAAGGAAAACATAGTGTACAACATTAGGAAAGCTAAACCTGTAAATGAAAAATAAAACTCTCAAGTAAGTGAGCCATGTAAATGTTTTTCACATTAGGGGAGTTAAGTGTAGGAAATAATCTTGTCCTTTTTCATTTTGCTTAAACTGCCTTTTGGTTACAAAGGCTCCTATTGTATTTCTGTAAGTACCATCAGAGGAAGGCTTTTATAAACAGTATCTGATATGTCATTTTAATTGTAGTTATTAACTAAAAAATGTTATAATTGCATTACAGGCAATACTTATTAAAATGCCATCAGCTCCGACATATATTTGCTGACATCACTCTTCCTCCTCCTTAACGATAATCTTAGATATCCATTAGAACACTGTGGCTTGCATTGCCTTATGTCCTGGAAAATCATGCTTCTTACCCTATGCTTTTGGAGAGACAGCTAGGTCTGGCTTAGCTCCAGAAGGATAAGAAGCCCTAGCCCTAAATGGAGTGATAGGAGGTTGTTGCAGACCTTATCTTCATCTCAGAGCAGTTCCTGGGGCAAATCTCTAAACCTCAGGGTCTTTGAATTCCAACAAAATTAACACCCAGACCCTTGCATTGGCCAAGCGGGTTCTGCTCACCTTAAGGTGTCCCAGGTCAAATCTCATGACTTGGCTGGCTCAGGAGGAGACCAAGCCTGACTTTTGCCTGCTTTCCCCTGGGACAGGGACCACGTCCATCCGTCTTGTTCTTTGCTAGGTGAGCCCGTCTCTGCCAGGGAGTGAGTGGTTGCGGCCCCTGCAGGCACAGGGCGGGCGGTGGTCTGCCTGAGTGAACGTGGAGAACCATTTAATGTCATGTTTAGCCCAGTGGATTAGAGACCCAAGATGTCCAAAGTATGAGGTCAATGCTCTGCTTCTTTCAGTTTCCCAACTGGGAATCGTAGTCAGTGCCCTTTTGAAGAAGCGGGTTACCGCAGCAGCTTGCAGCAGCTTGGTAGGTAACGAAGCCTTTGGCTAAGGAGCCAGTTTTAGCGCTAATGAGACGAGAAATTCCTTTCCTGCAGGGAGAAGTCTGTTGATAATCTTTTAGAGAAAAATCAAGGGCTCCAGTCTGCAGGGTGTTCCTGGGGGACACACTTAGGAATGTGCCTGTGGAGAGAAAAAAGGCGGTGGTGATTGTCTCTTCCTGAACGGAGTCGTGGGAGGGCATTTCCAAGGAATTCCAGAAAAATATCCTAGAGGTGTGACTGGCACACACTTCACTTTTTAAATACTCTTTTACTAAAAGGGACATGGCTAACCTCTAGGTAGGACAACTAAGGCTTCCAGAAAGCCTGGGCTAAAGAGGCCTCTTGTTACCCTGAAGACTGGGTGTCCTGTGCAAAGTGCAACAGCAGCAGGCTGGGCCTGGGATGTTCCTTCTGGGCTCTCCCCTCCCCTGGCTCCAGTCCTGCGGGGTTTCCCTTTCCCACTCAGCCAGCCGTGACATACAGTTCACCGGAATGGAACTGTTCGTATTTACTAATCATTTGTTATTAAAACAGGATTTAAAAATGCTTTGGGTGTGTGTGTTTCCCCTCCCTTCTCTGGACTTACCTTGCTTAGGAAATAAATCACAGAAGCTTTGCTCCCTTGCCAGGAGCTCTCATGGAAAGGCGTATGAGGCTGTTTATGGGGTGAGGAGGGGACTGAATGTTCTTTGATGTCGATCACCCTGAAGTTTGTTTGTTTTCTTTTGTCCTGGCCAAGGGATGTTGAACCACAGTGTTTATCGTATTTTCTTTTTCCATCCTTAAAGTCCCCTTGTGTGAGGACCCCATGGTTGCCACAAGACACTGTTCTTTGACAGACCAAGTAAAAGGCAGCAGCGGCATTTTACATTTGGCCAAGAGGTGAGAGAGATACGGGATCCGATGCTAGAATATTAACACGTGTGGCTTTTTGAGATACGATCGAGCTTTGTAAAGAATTGGTAAGCCACTGGTGGGAGTGGTACACTTCCATGTTTAAAAATGCATTAATTTTTCTAATTTTTAGAGAATCTTAAAATACTGATGCTCAGGATTTCCTTTAGTCTTCACCTACAAGGAATTTAGTATTGCTTTCCACTTAGAAAGCGCGTCTCGAGTCACGTACTTGAGTAAGTTGTGCCACGCTGGCACATCTCTGAGCGTTTGGGAGCCCTCTGTTTCTTGTCTGTCCCACCTGGGTAGAGACCCGGAAGAGTTCTACGAGGATCCTTACATTTCTCAACAAGTTACAGAAAATGCACACTAATCATGGTGTTTTAAAAATTCTTATGTATTTTTTAATTTTGGAAATTGTGTAATACAAACCGATTTTGGAAGTCTTTTCCTACTGTCTTTAAATGGAGATCATTGTTACTTATATGTGGTGGATAAGTTGGGTACTTAGTAATACAGTCAGTAAGAACTGTTAATATCTTAGATTACCTTTTAAGAACCATCTGAATGAGTAGATAAATGTGCTATATACCTACTTAACAGAATATCAGACAGCCATTAAAAATGACGGCTATGAAGATTGCAAGGCGATAATGTATAATGCGCTACAAATAAAATTGTGCATGCACGCTGGTTATAGCCAAGCAGTAATTACAGTTAAGATTTATAGCCAGGGACTGGTCTAAGCACTTTACCTATATTAAACCATTTAATCTTCACAACTTCCTTAGGAGGTGGGTGCTCTTAACCCTGTTTCAGAGGAGGAACCTGACCCACAGAGAGGTTGAACATCTTGCCTAAAGTCTCTCAGCTACTAATTGTTAAAACGTACAGGAAAAAGACTTCAAGAAAATTTGTAACGAGGTAATAGATTAGCATGAGATTGAGTCAATTTTTAAAAATACGTATTTAAATTTTTTTTCTGTAACATGCTTTGATTACTTTCTGAGAGACTTTCTGTAGAGCCGATTATAATCTAGAAAGGGCCAGAAGCATTTTTAACCTGTCTTCTCTGTCTCTCCTCTACCCTGTCATTCACCAGTTCTTAGGATCGAGTTTGCTGGCTACGAATAGCCTTCCAGTGCTGCTGCATGGCTGTTTCAGGGATTAGGGTGAAAAAAATGAGCCCCAAACCATTGGCTGTTCTCATGATTTACCAGGAGCTCATCCAAATAGCTGAGGGCGGGCAGAGGGGAAGGTCTAGGGAGGCAAAGTCAGCCGGTGGGTGATTCTGTATTCCGAGTTAGGTGACAATGACCAGCTACCTTGTTCCCTAACAAAACTTGTTACGCTGCATAGCTTCCGTAAGGTACACATCACGAATGTTTTATAGGTCGTAAACATCCCTGTCTCTGTTGGCTAGGCGTTGCTTCTAGGCCACCAGCAGAAGGCACTGGATATTTCCCCCATACGGAATCACTCCCTTTCAGGACCTTTTTAGGTGCTCTGAACGGCTAGACCACATAACTTTCAGCCTTCTTTTTACTCCCTGGGGAATTCGTGAACTGCTTTTAAAATTTCTTCATCTGAGAAAGACTGAGCGTGTCTTCCGTCCGACGCTAGGGCAGGGGTGGTTCTGTTCTTCCTGCTTCTTTCCTCACCTGAGGCCATCATCCCCTGTGTCATGATGCGTGGTTCACGTGGACGTGACTCACGCTCCAAGTCAGGGTTGAGAGTTGCGTGGTGAGGGAAGTAGACAGTCCACACTGACCCTGGAGTCCAGACTTTGCACAAAGACAACTATCCCTGGAAAGTAACACTGGCGCATCTGAAATGTGGAAGTAACACGGGCGGCTGGTCCTCCTTTGCCTGTATCTAACACAGGGATGTGGCATTTATTCATTTGCTGAGCAGTTCCTGGGTAGCCGGTTCTTACAGCCCCTTGGGGCTTAAATTAGCTGAGAACCTTATTTGTGGGCGAGTCCTTATTTGTGATGAAATTGTATATTTCAGCAGGAGCGTGTGTCATTATTTTCTCATGCCTCAAAGTTAAAAAGTGGGCAGCCGTTGTCGCAACGTCATAGACCGGTGGTGATGTTTGGTGAGCCTGCTCTCGGTCCCACAGGAGGGTGAGCAGCTCAGGGCCTCTTTACCTCCGTAACTCCAGAGTCTGGCATGTGAAAATGTTGGAACTGAATCTTTGAAGCCATCGTTTCTCTGTACATGTCTGCCCTCCAGGGTGTTTTAAAGGAAAAAGATGTTTGTTTCAGCTACAGAAAGATTATTTTTGAGACATCCCAGTCGGTGCTTTGCCAGCGCAATCTGAGTGTCTGCAGGGATGCACCGGGAGGCCTTTATTGCCCAATAGCAGGAGCCACGCTGCCCTGACCCTGCCGCATTCCAGCCGCAGGCCCCTGGGATCAGCTTGCCTTGTGTTTGAGAAACCAACTGTCTGCTCTGAGGCAAGCCAGCGCTGAGAATGGGGCATGGTTGGATGGTTTTAGCTGCTCCCAAATGACTCTTAAAAGCCCGGGATGTTTCTCAGTGTGGATCCAGACACTGGTCCCCAGCCTGGCAGGCAGAGCCAGCGCCCTGTCCCTGCTCCGTCATGTGGGCACAGACTTGTGTGTCTTTCTCTCCTGTACCTAGCCCATTCTTCTATATTCCCTTATTTCTCTTCATAAGACATCTTTTAGAAAGTGTAAAAGACTTAAATGACTTTTTGTATATTCTTAGCTGTTGCCTTATCTTGTGTTTGACCAAAAAAGTCCAAAAAAACAAAACCAGTAGGGTTGCCTGTATGTCATTATGCATTTTTGCTTGTATCTGCCCAGACCATCACTTGGGAGGGTGCACACAACAGATAACAGTGGTTATCTCTGCGAGGAGGACAGGGGACCATGGGGTCAGGGGTGGGAGGAAGACTGAGGGTTTCATTCTGTACTATTTTGTATGATTCGAACCCTATGCTTGTTATTACTTAAAAATACAGTTTAGGCCGGGTGCGATGGCTCATGCCTGTAATTCCAACACTTTGGGAGGCTGAGGTGGGAGTTGAGGCCAGGAATTTGAGACCCCTTTTCGACAATAAAAAAAAAAAAAAATAGCTCGGTGTGGTGACCATACCTGTAGTCGCAGCTACTCGGGAGGCTGAGGCAGGAGGATTCATTTGAGCCCAAGAGTTCAAGGTTTGATCAGGCCACTGCACTCCACCCTGGGTGATAGAGCGAGACCCTCTCTCTTAAAAAAAAAAAAAAAATATATATATATATAGATAGATAGATAGATAGATAGATAGATAGATAGAGTTCATCGAAGTTTTCTGTCACTTTCTACATATTCAGAGATTCCTTTAATTCTTACATGACCAAGTTTTAATTATAAGCAAAAATAATTATTTACTTATAGAAAGGATCACTTGATTTTTTTTTTTTGATAGGTTGCAGGATTTTTTCAGAATACAGGTTTAAAATAAACTTGCTACACTGAGATTATGGCTTTCTTTCTGTACTCTGCCCTTTGGACTAGCAAAGTGGGCCCAGCCCTGATTTCTGAGATAATAGCAGCGTTCTGGACCTTGTGAAAGGTAATGCTGGAACACAGCCACACCACCATCGCATGTTGCACAGCGGGCTGGGACTTTGTTGTTTATGAACTGCTTCTGGGAGGTGCAGGGATTAAACGAAGTTGAAAAACAAATGGACAGAAACACATAGAAACCGAATCGATCTTAAATGTTAAATCCTACAGTTGTGTCCTGGTATTTTATTTTATTTTATTTTTTTACTTTTTTGAGACAGAGTCTTACTCTGTTGCACAGGCTAGAGTGCTGAGATGTCATTGTAGCTCACAGCAACCTCAAACTCGTGTGCTAAAGCGATTCTCGTGCCTCAGCCTCCAGAGTAGCTGGGACTACAGGCATGCACCACCACACCCAGCTGATTTTTCAGTTTTTAGTAGAGACAGGGTCTGGCTCTTGCTCAGGCTGGTCTGAACTCGTGGCCTCAAGCGATCCTCCCTCCTCGGCCTCCCAGAGTGCTAGGATTATAGGCATGAGCCACTGTGCCTGGCCTTTGTCCCGGTTTGGGATTTTTTAGGGCAAGACATTCATGGACTGTGGCTTTCACACATCTTATCAAATTATGCTTGGGTCAAATATCCATTAAACTGTTTTGATTCTAAGGATAATATTGGTAGTAGAAGAAACAATTCGTATTTTCCTTTGCAAGTTTAATAATCTAGCGCAGATTTTTAAAAATTCGGAACATTTGCTGGCTGCTTACCTGCCTGAGATATTCAGTCTGCTTTTCGCGTCCTTAAATAGCCCCTTGGCTGTTTTTGGCTACTTGGGGTTGGTCTTAGGTTTGCTTGTAAAATAAGCAGCAAGAACAGTTGGGGAAGTTTTTGTTTGCACCTCCTAATGGTGCTGGAAGTTTCCAGAACAAATCCCACTTTCATGCTCAGGATTGGACCTGAGTGTCGGGTAGTAATAATCAGTCCCCAGGGAATGTTCTGGAGTTGGTTGTAGCTTTGCTCATAAAACATCAGGAAGTGTGAACAAAAACTTCACTGATACTCTTGGAAGGGGAGGGCTGGCCCCGGCGTTGTCAGGTGGTTTTCTTTGAAGGTCTATGATGTTTTTGCATCTCTGGGGAGGGCCGACGGAAGCAGCTATGTGGAAGAGCTGGGGCAAGCCCTGGGCTGACCCTCTGCCCGGGCAGGAGGTGGGGTTCTTCTCCCGCCCTGTGGTCGTCTTGAGCCTTTGCCTTCAGGCTTCAGCAACTTCTCCTTTTCAGGTGCCTCCAGTTGGTATTTACAAAACCCAAACACCCTTCGTCACCAAGGCTACCATTTACCACATGACCGTCAGAAGAGAAAAATACAAATAATCCTCTCAACATCTAAGTGACAAATATACAAACGATTGCAGGCCGGTCCTGGGAAATGTATTGGAAAGATACCAGCCTGGGGATGGGGAGTTGTGTGTAGAGACCTTGCATCTTCTAACACCCATCAGTCCCCCCCTCCCTGCCTGTGGATTTGGGTTTTAAACACCGTAACAGATTTCTCCTAAACTGTAGCTCACGTAATTTTACCAGATCGTGGCTATGTTTTATTAATCCATTTTAAATTCTTCTTGATGACTTTGTATACTGGACTTTCAGTCCAGTCTTAATGATTTGTGATTGACGGCAAGTGGTGGTAGTTTTCTTCCTTTCTCCTTTTATCTTTGGATATTTATTTATTTATTTATTTATATTTGAGACAGGGTCTTACTCTGTTGCCTGGGCTGGGCTAGAGTACAGTGGCATCATCATAGCTCACTGCAACCTCAAAGTCTCGGGCTCAAGTGATCTTCCTGTCTCGGCCTCCTGAGTAGCTGGGACTACAGGTGCACATCACCACACCCAGCTACATTTTAATTTTTGTAGAGATGGGGGTCTCTCTGTTTTGCTCAGGTTGGTCTCAAACTCCTGGCCTTAGGCAGTCCTGCCACCTGGGCTTCCCAAAGTGTGAGGATTGCAGGCTGTCGCTGGCCTGCACATTTAAATTAGAAGCTTCAACTTTTCTCTAAAAGAGTTTAAATTGGAGTCCTCCTTTCTCTGTGTCACAAAAGACAGCCTGTTAAAGATAAATCAGGAGAGAGTTTAAAGCAGGAATCTTGTTGTGGGAGAAAGAATAGGAGCTTTGGGGAAACGCAGAGCTCATTGAGAATCCTTGCTGCACCCCAAAACAATTGCAAGACCTCGTACAGATAACCTAGATTGCGAGCTTCGGTTTCCTCCTCTGTAAAACGAGTACGCTGTCTGCTGCACGGCCTCCTTGTGCGGCTGGAATGAGGCTGTTTCTTGGTGTGCACAACGCCAGGCCCGCCGTAGGTGCTGCTCAGGTGTTAGCTTTCTCCTTCCCTCGGCCCCTTTCCTGCAAGTGCAGAGTGAGCCAAGACGTGGGGGCAGGGACGTGCCCTGGGCGCAAGCCCCGGCTGACCCGGAGAGGAAGTGGTGCTCTTCTGGGCAAAACCATCATTTCCTTCAAGTCCTCGGCCCTCAGCTCTTAAATAGGTCACCAAAAAGAGCATCTGAGTGAGAGTTCTCAGTTTGCCAGGGCGACCCTGCGGACGGCTCTCGGTAGAGCAGGTGTCTGGAGGTGTTTGTCCCGTAATGGCCGTGCTACTAATGAGGCTCCCGTTCTCGCAGTTCCCCAGTGGTCCTGCAGTGGCGTAGGACTGCCAGATGGAAAGCGATTGCCACGGGGTGGTTTCCTTTCTCTGGAGTTTGTCAGTCAGTGGAGTCGCACTAGTATAATGTCATTTGCCACATCTTGAAATCGTTTGCAGATGACTGTGTGAAATACTTGAATAATACTTGTATGTTCCTTTTTCTGAGTATTAAGACAGAGAAGAATGCATCCTTTCCAATTTCTCTATTTTTGTTGTGGTAAATAACATAAAATATACCATCTTAAATTTTAATTAAATTATAACTGTAAATAATTTTGCAGTTATTTTTAGCCGTTCAGTGGCGTTCAGTGCATTCACATTGCTGTCCGTCTCTCGCCACCGTTCGTTTTCCCTAACTTCAGTCTGTACCTGGCGAACGTCAGCTCCCTCGTCCCTCCTTCCTCCAGCCCGTGGCAGCCACTGCTCTTCTCTTCCTCGATGAACTTGACCACCCCAGGTAGCCCACATAAGTGGACTCATGTAGTATTTGTCACTTTGCGACTGACTTATTTCACTCTTTTTTTAAAAAAACCCCTCTGTCTTGTGTGTTCCATTACTCCCTGGCAGGAACCGTTCCTTAATACAAACTCTTGGTTTTTCTCTGAGATTTGTGTACACACCTGCCCGCCATCCCCTCAGCTGTTTGTGCGTGGTCTTTGCATTTGTACCCCAAAGTACAGACTCTGCCCTCTACCCCCGACCCCTGCCTCTCCCCAAAGAGAAAGCATTTGTGTAAGAGGTTGGTGGTGCAGGGCGGGGGGCTGGTTCGTGGGGACTGTGCGATGTTTCCTGCCCTTGTTCCTTCCAGGTGGCACACCCTGAGGTCCAAGCCAGGGAAGAAGGACAAAGAGCGGGGAGAGATCGAGGTCGACATCCAGTTCATGAGAAACAACATGACCGCCAGCATGTTCGACCTCTCTGTGAAGGACAAGTCTCGGAATCCATTCGGGAAACTGAAGGACAAAATCAAAGGGCGGAACAAGGACAGCGTGTCAGATACCGCGTCAGCCATCGTGCCCTCCACGACAGCGTCTGTCGACAGCGATGACGAGCCTCCATCCAAGGACAAGAAGAAGTCAAAGATCAAGACCTTGTTTTCCAAGTCTAACCTGCAGAAAACGCCGCTCTCCCAGTCCATGTCTGTCCTGCCGACTCCAAATTCAGGCAAAGTGCTGCTGCGTCCCGGTGACTTCCAGTCCCGGTGGGGTGACGACGACGATGAGGATGAGTCCTCCTCCGCCTCGGACGGTGAGTGCTTGCTGCCTTCCCACGGGACCTTCTTCCTCCTCTCAGCCACGTGCTGAGAGAGAAGAAACAGATGAGAAGAGGAAGGCTTTTAGCCCAGTATCTCCGTTATTGAAACGAGGGTGGCGGTGGGCACCTTGGGAAGGATGCCCTCTCTATTTATTTCTAAGCCTTCTGGTTTCGGAATGTGTAAATTCCTTGTTCACAACGTCTGGCTCTGTCACTGACGTACATTAGTTCAAGCTTTTGGAGCTAACAGGAAGAGTCCTATGAGTGCATCCAAGTTTTTTTGTTTTATTTTGTCTTTTTTTTTTTTGTAAGACAGGATCTCACTCTGTCACCGAGGCTGGAGTGCAGTGGTGTCATCATAGCTCACTGCAGCCTCGAGCTCCTGGGCTCAAACAATCTTCCTGCCTCAGCCTCTGGAGTAGCTGGGACTACAGGCACGCACCACCATGCCCGGCTAATTTTTTTTTTCTATATGTATATTTTAATTGTCCAGCTAATTTCTTTCTATTTTTAGTAGAGACAGGGTCTCGCTCTTGCTCAGGCTGGTCTCGAACTCCTGAGCTCAAACAATCCAGCTGCCTCAGCCTCCCAGAGTGCTAGGATTACAGGCATGAGCCACTGCGCCTGGCCTAAAAAAAATTTTTTTAGAACTGGGGTCTCGCTATGTTGCTCAGGCTGGTATCGAACCCATGGCCTCAGGTGATCCTCCTGCCTCCACCTCCCAAAGTGCTGGGATTACATGAGCCACCATGCCTGGTCCATTGGTTGGTTTTTTTTTTTTAAGGATAAAATCATAGAACCTATTCTGATTTTTCACTAATTCATCAGATAGTTACTGAGCTCCTCTGATACACTTAACTCTTCCTGGGGCACATCCCTAATGAAAGCCCAGGAATGTAAGCCCTTGAACTCTGAATTAATTGTGGGTTTTGAACTTCAATTTGAGTGACTAAATCCCTCCTATTGGCCAGATTCTGCTACTCTCCCAAGAGTGATGCCCTTTTCATTGGTTTAACATCGAGCTTCCCAGCCAGCACTGTGGACACTTCGGGCCAGAGAATGCTGTGTCATGGGTGCCGTGCTGTGCAAGGCAGGATGCTGCATACCAGTCGCACCCTCCACCCCCAATCGCGACAAGCAAAAATGTATCGACAGATGCCCTCCCTCCGCATCGCACACCGCTCGCTTAGCTTATCCTCTTTCTGTTCTTTGTTTTTCTTCCCGCAGTCACGGCTCACAAGAGAACAGCAAGCACGGATCTTAAGCAACTGAACCAGATCAGCTTCACCCTCCCCAAGAAGGAAGGACTCTCCTTTCTTGGCGGCCTTCGGTCTAAGAATGACGTGCTTTCCCGCTCTAATGTGTGTATCAACGGGAACCATGTTTACCTGGAGCAGCCGGAAGCCAAGAGCGAGACCAAGGACAGCAGCCCATCTTCCTCCCCGTCCCCGCAGGGCTTCAGGAAGAAGCATTTGTTCTCATCCACGGAAAACCTGGCTGTCCGGTCTTGGAAGGAGCCTGGGGAAGGAGGCGAGGTGCCTCCTGACAGGCAGCTCTCCGAGTACCCCGCCAAGGATGCGCTGAAGTCCATGTCTCTGCCAGCCTACCGGCCGGTCAGTGAAAACATCAAGGAAAACACAGCTCTGGCGAACCCAGAGGCTGCAAAAGAAACCAAAGAGAGCAAGAAGCCGGAGAACAAGAAGTCCTCTTTGCTTTCCCTGGTGACAGGGAAGAAGGATGTGGCTAAGGGCGGCGATGGCGAAAGCCCCCCTGGCAGCCTGGGGAAGGGGAAGGAAGCCTCGCTCACGGGGGTCAGCGAGGACCGTGGGAGAAGATCTGAGAAAGAAACCACAGCCGTTGTCTCTGGACGGGGTAACTCCCTGAACCCCTTCGAAGATGTGCAGATCACAGAACCAGAAGCTGACCCAGAGTCCAAGTCTGAGCCAAAACCACCTGTCCCCGCTGCGAGGGCTCCCCAGACCAGAGCTGTCAAACCCCGGTGAGTCCCTGCTCCTCTCACGCAGCCTGTCCCTCGCTGCGCGTGGTACTCAGCAAGGCCCCCTTCTTGCTTGTTCCATGACGGTACCCGCACGTGCCAAAGGTTTGCTGGTCTAAGCTGTTATTTAGCCAGTCCCTACTGTCAGCCCAGCCTGCCCTGCGCAAGTTGCAGGGATGTTTCCTAGCCCCAAGCCACTGTCCAGGAGGCACAGTCTGTCCATCTGGACAAGATGATCAGATCACAGTGGAATGCGATGGTGCGTAGCAGATTCTGAGAGTTGCAACTTGAGTTCTGGCATAGTGCACAACCTGTGTTTACTAAGTTCTTATCACACATTTCCCTTTGAGGCAGATGTTATCTTTCCTTCTCATACTTTGGCACCGGTTTGCTGACGTGAGAGACCCGCAGTCCACTCTCGAGGGTGCCTGTGACAGTCCTCTGCATGGTCACTCTTGCCCTGCAAGAGCCCATGTGAGCCTTGGGGGCTGCGCTGATCAAGTGACTCACACTCACACTCAGTATTTCTGTGGTCTGGGTCAGGACAGACTTTTGAGAGACTTTTTTTTGGAGATTCTGCTTGCTTTATTCTGATATACACATACGCACACATACACATGGACACATACACAGCCTGTTCCTCTTAAGCATCTGTGCCTGTTGCTTTACGTCTTTTATTGCTTTAAACTCTCTAGGTGCTTTTTGCCCCGAGGTAATCAAATGCTAGGGTTTTGTGTTAATCACCACGAAAAACTATAGGCTGTTGCTTAGCCTGGGTCTTTTCCTTTCCATTGCCACAGGCCTTTGTGTGGCAGATGTGCTCGGGGATGAAAGTGTCCCCTTTTGTATGTTAACTATTGATGTTCCTTCATTAACTTCTTAAGGTACTGCCCCAAATGTAAAAAAAAAAAAAAGGTCTCCCTTTTGAATGGGTTTATTTTTGCGTGTTTTTTTTTTTTTGTCTCCCACCATGCATCTGCAACTGACCCGCAGATTTTATTTTGTCGTTTTTGCAGACTGGACGTGTCTCCAGAGCCCCAGCCCACAGCCAGGCCCCCTCCTCACCCTCCCTCTGCTCCTCCTTTTCCTGCTTCCCCCTCCGGTTCTGCTCGGGCACCTGTCCCCTCTGAATCAGGGCGTGGTGCAGAGGCACAGTCCTCTGAGAGTCCTTCTGCCGCCTCCTCTTTCTCGTCTCCCATAGCAGCTCCCGTTGCCACGTCCACTCCGATCGAGAGCTGGCCCCCCGCAGACGAGGGCCAGGCCAGGTCTGGAGAACCGTCCCTGCTCCTTGAGGCGGAGTTGCAGAAGGAGAATTTAACACCAGCTCCAAATACCGTTTCTTCTGCCCTGGGATCACTTTTGGAACAGCCGCCCATTCCGGCGCGCGAAGGGCCGGGGAGGCCCCGAGAGAGGGGCACGGGGAACAGCGGCAGCGACAGATCGGAGGAGCCTCTTCTGGAGCAGCCTAAAATGGGGCGACAGGAAGAGCTTCTGAGGTCCCTGCCCACAAAACGAG
>RJWJ010017230.1:0-33354 GCA_004363605.1 Indri indri
AGGAACATTACCGATTGTTAATCTATACTCATGAATAACAGAAGGACTGAGTTAAAATTAATTTTGCAAGCTAGAGTTTAACATATGCAGAGTTTGAGCAAAGAAGAATCAGAACTTCCCTAAGATGAGATAAAGGTTTATTAGTGGAAGGTGAAGTTGGGTGGCATCAGAAGGCCATTGGCAATATTTTGGCTGATCCAGCAGGATGGTTTGAATAGAAAGTCAGGGCATGAGGATAGTGTGATGATATTTAGGAATGCTTAGAAAATGTATATTAATGTGTTTTTTTTGTTTCTTTTAGAATGAAAAGCTTTAACAAGACCAAAGCCTTGTTCATGTGGCTTTTAAATTATGTCCATTGATTAGGCAAAAAAAAAAAACTCTGTAAATTTCAGAAGGACGCACTTTTCTTGAGGTAATTTAAAATGGATATCGGCAATTTCTGCAAAAAGAAAAAGCCAACACCAACGTCAAAAAATACCTTAGAAGATTCCAGGACATTGCAAATATAATTATAATTGGAGGAAACAAACAGAAGTCAACATGAAAGAGAAGAGAAGAGAAGAGAAGGTCGGTTGCGGTGGGACCAGTCGCCCCTGCTTCACTGTGTTGTGACGTGATGAGGAGTCGGGAAGAAGAGGGGGCCCAGCCCGGCCAAAACCCATCCCAGGTGTGCGGAACAGGAAGGGTGCAGGAGGTCGGCACGTCCAAATGCGGTGGTAAGAGCAGAATGGCCAGAGAGCGGAAGGCTTCCCAATCGATAAGCAAACAGTGTGGTGAGGATGCGGACCGGGGAGGGCGGTGCAGATACTCTCGAGGGAGGCAGAGCATCCTGGCAGGTGCGGGGCAGGTGGAGCCTGCAGCTGGCACAGAGGTTCCCATGTGGCCCTGGCAACTCTGCAGCTGGAGAGAGCCTTGAGTTCTGTGGGTGCAGGGGGAACCCGACATGAGCCCCCCAGGGCTAAGGGAAGCAAGGAGGAGCCCCCCCACCGCCAGTCCCACTGAGGCTGGGATGGTCTTCCAGAGGGCGTCTGGGACGCTGGCACAAGTTGATTTGAGGATTGACTGGGTGAGGCTAAGCGCAGGTGCTCTCAGGGGGAACAAAGGAGCGTTCTCACAAAATGTCACGCAAGGACCAATGCTCGAGTCGGTTCAACCCTGGGAAAGCGATGTGACTTCTTAAGGCGCCAACATGCTCACTGTAAAAAGACAGCGGAGGGTGTCTTTTGGCCTTAAAGTGTGTTCAAGTTTAGCTTGGATGCTGAGAGTCTGACTCTCATCCCTGCCCAGAATAAAATGTCACTGGGTTTGAGATTGTCGTGTGAAACTCATTTCCCTAGCAGACACGTCCCTGAGCGGCAACACTCCCCCACGCACAGCCTCCCCAGTTTGGTCTTCCCGACATTATTTCTCTTACAAACAGCTTTGAAGTTGTGGCCAAAGCAAACTCAGAAAGATAAAAAAATAAAATAAAAAAAGAATCAAATAAAGTAAAACTCAATTTGGCATTGAATATGCACGAATTCTCGTGCGTCAAGCCGCATTTTCTTGGAGGTCTGGTGTCATTTGAGCAGTGGTCTTTCTTACCCTCTGACCCACCTTCAAGGAACAGTCCTATGTCACCTGGGCCACGATCTCTAACTCTGGCAGCCCCAAGGAGCACGGATGGTTTGCATGGTGAAAAGTCCTTTAATGTCATGTGTAATCAGCCACTATGTTCTTCTGCTATAATTTAAAGGTTTCGCCCTGGAACGTTGACCTTGAGGCGAAGCACGACATCCACCTATACGTACAGAGTAGGATTCCTGTAAACTAATTAACGACACATTTCTGTTGTAACACTTGGTGGCAATATATGCCACAATAACGTCTGATAACTGACAAGACATCCCCAGGCTTTTTTAGGGAAAGAAGGAAATGTAAAAGAAAACCATCTGTCAAGTAACCGGATAGTAAATAAATGGGCCCCGGTATAGGAAAAACTCAGAATTAATGAATGCAAGACATGCTTACTAGCAACACCAAGTTTTCATGTGGGGTCAGATAAAACCATCCTAATGTCAGATGCCTAAGTTTGTCCCTAAACCCATACAATAGTGCCTTGGGGGCATAAATCTGCTGTCATGAATACTTTGCCCCCAAAGTCTACTTTGCAGCTGAGGAAACTGAGGCATGGGCGGGCTTTGTGCAATGTCACAAAGACGACGAGGGGACAGGTGTCACACGCAGGGCTCCGATGTCCACGCTCTTGGCCGCTGTGCAGGGTCGCTGTCCTCACGGCAGATCTCCCCGAGGACGTGCACTTTCCCGCAAACAGACGAGAGATGCTCCTCACCCAGCCTGGGCTCAGCTCCCGCCCTCCTAGAACTACAGCACGTGGGCTACCTGCCAACCCCATCACGAGCGTTCCTTTTAAATACTGAGGAGGTCCAGAGGACGAAGCAAAATTCGATACATCTCAAACTTTCGACCTTGAACAAAACCAGGTGAGAAGAAAGTATTATTTTCTTTCGCGTTATAAGCCATGACTATCCCTCTTCGATACCTTCCATTTCTCTTTCTCCTCGGATCCTTCTCAGTCTCGAACTGTGCTCCAGTGTGACCATCTTAAAAGCGCAGACACTAGTCCATTCCTTGCTGTGGCTTCTCTTCCGACGGCGGCTCTCTCCCGGCTCCCTTTGCTGCCAGCCTTTCACAGGGCACCTGTGCGCCCAGGTTCATTTCCCACCCTCTGTCTGGCCCCCTTGTCACCGGGACACCACCCTGCCGCTCCCCCGAAGGCTGCCTGCGGAAGCCACTTCCCCTCCCCGCCTCCCGCTGCCCTCGCGCATCCCCAGGCCTGTGCTGGGATGCTCTGAGCTCTCCCGGGCTCGCCTGTCATCACAGATCACGTAGGGTCTGAGGATTACCTGGTTCTAGATCTCCAGCTCCTATGTCCTTGCTTTGCACGTCCCCAGACCTGACACTCGCTGTGTCTGAAATGATCCCACCCCCGGTGCCCCAAGCCTGTTGGATCCTGTGTGTCTGACCACTGACCGTGCTCGATGCTTGCTTGCAGTTAGCCTTCCTCTCTCTCCCCCAGTCCTGTCATCGCCAGGCCCCAGGCTTCTCTGAGTGCCCTGAGGAGTTTCCCTCCTGTGTGCTCATCGCCCTCAGGGCCTGCCCTGTCTCCCATCTCAGCTCCCTGTCGGTTGTCCGTGCGACAAGCCCTTCCGCGGCTTGCCTGGCTCTGCTTTCCTTCCGCCCGGGCTGCACCCCTGCCCCAGGTTAGGATAGGTCTTCCTAAAGCACAGAGACGGGGCTTAGAGGGGCTCCTGGTCCCCGTGGGCACGAGATGGTGACCCATTTCCTCAGCCCCACTATCTGGACCTGCCCCCTCTGGCTCCACCCTGCAATTGCTGACTTCCTTCCTGGGTCCAGGCCCGCGTAGCAGCTTCCTCTGCCTGCACCTGGCTCTGCGCTGCGGACTGGTTCTTGTCTCCTTTTCGAAAGGCACCTGCACTGGGGTCCTGGCCAGGCCCTGTTGGGCTGGCTTGTTCTCACTTCCTGCTGGTACGTGCCCCTTGTACACCTGTCACCAGGAGCCCGGGCTGCAGAGAGAGCACCCGCGTCCCTCCCAGCATGGCATGGGGCTCCTCCCGAGGCAGGGACACACCAATGCGTCCTGCGTGAACACATACAGGCCAGGGCTGTGATGTTGCCCGTGCCGGTCTTCCACTCTGAGATCAAACACCCTCTGGGCTTGACGTCCTCCCCACCGACTCACCTGCCCAGGCTTCCGGGCCAACGCTCGGGAGGGAAAGGTGTCACTTCCAGCAGGGAACACCATGCACCCGTGAGCCCCTGGAAGCTGAGGAAGAGACCACCCTGGCTGGCCCCTGTCCTACTTCCCTAGCTGACTCTTCCCCCCTCACTGTGTTCAGTAGAGCCCAGCAGTATGCAGATTCCAGCCCAGACACCAGGGACCAGCCACATCCATCTTCCGATGACATCCGCTGAGAATTTTTCAATAATGTAATGGCGTGTGAGGAGGGGGCCATGGTGGGATTATGACATAAAAATGCTAAAGACCGTGGGGAGATGACTGCACATAAAGTTCTGATTTGGTAATTCAGACTAATGCAGTTTGTGGGCCTCCGGAGACAGCAATGACGGCGCACACGGGCCTCCGAGCCGCTCCGGAGCAGCCGGGCAGGTGCGCGGCCGGGAGGGGCCCCGCTGCCTTTGTTCCCTGGGCTTTGTGCATTGCGGCTGGAGGGTGCTGGGTAAAGACGCCTTTTCCATCTGTGTGGTGGAAACACAAAAGCTAAGAGAAGCTTGCCGAGAGGCCGAGTCTTGCAGAGGGGCGCACGTCTTGTTCCCAGTCTTCCCCTCTGGTCAGTATTTATTCACGACTCACAGTTAGTTGCACCTTCCTCCGACCCTCTTAGGCACTTCGGAGTCGCTCAAAATAACTGCTGAGTCATTAAAACAGGCACAAATATTTTTTCCCCATCCTTAAAATATGTCCTCGGGCCTCTTTGTCTAGTCGGGCTGGGTTTCACAGCTGACGTGGCAAAGACTCTCCCCGGGCCACACCTGAGCCAGGCTCCTCCCAGCTCTCCTGTCTCCTATTCTTGGCTTTGGCCTCTGCCCTTGCTGGGCCTGCAGAGCTCGGTTCCAGCAGGAATTCTATTCAGTTTAGTGAGAGCATCTTAGCTTTGGTATCTGACCACCCTGGACATTGGGCCACCGTGGATGCCTGATCCCCTGGCCTCCCTGCAGTGAGAACCCTCCCAGGTTGGTTCTTCGCACCCACTCCTGGTGACCCCAGCCACGGGCCCCGCCCTGCCTGGCCACACCTGCCTTTGCTGCTCTTGTAGCCGAGCTCCACCCCCTGCCAACACAGTCTGGACGCCTGTCCCAAAAGTCCTGAATAAAGTCTTTCTTACTCTTTGAACGTGTGTCAGGATACTTAAAAGAAATAATACACAGACAAAACAGGTTTTCTGCCTTCCTCGCAAATGGGTCCTGTAAGTTTTGCGGCTGTTAGGAGAGTTTTCTACCATCAGTGCAACCTGGTCACCAAGCCCATGGGGAACAAACACATCTGACCTCAAGGACGGAGACTTTTTAAAGTCATTTTTCTTCCCATTGTCATGCTTATCTATGTCATTGTTTCAGCTCCTGGGTACAATTTTAAGCACAAAACATAAATGGAGATAAAATGTTCATAGTATCTCTCTGGTCCTTTTTCCTAAGTCAGAGAGTGGGGTGACAAATAGCATGACAAGTTATCTCCTTCTACACAGGGAAAAAATAAGTGTCCCCATGACAGGGTGTGTGGATGATTCAGTGTCCTGGGAAAGTGACCTGCAGAATATTACTTCTTCCCCTCCTACGTCGAGGACCCATTTTCAGTTACAACAGGATGCCAGGCTAATTTAATACATAAATTTATTTCGCTTTTGCATCTTTGTATTTTACAAAACAATAATTTTTAACAATATGTTAGGACAACACAAAATATTTCTCCTACTCAAGGCTGCCCTGACATGTACATCAGCACACACAGCAGGAAGCACAAACACCTCACACTCTTTTTTTTTTTAAACAACTTTGAGATTTTATTTAGAAAGTAGAAAATGAAAAGCATGATTCTAACGTTTATTTAGAATATGAACAAAATTAGAAAAGTTAAACTACAGAAAAGAGGGCAGAGATAGTGAAGTTGGCTTAATGGCCACACAATACAAACAAGCAAAACCCTCTTACAAATACTGGAGCAACAACATTTTTGCTCCAATTTCTATGAGGAAACAATTCATAACAGCGTGGGACCCTTTTAGCTTCGGTGGGGATAATCTTAAATTGGTAATATCAGGTAGTGGTTAGCACTCCTTACATTTTGTGTAAATTTAGAAAATACAGAATTAGAAATATAAAGCAAAAACTTGGGTTTATACTGAAAGATACAGAGTCGAAGCACTTATTTGAATAGCTCAAGTCAAAAAACATCTCTTGAGAAAGATGATCTTGGGCTTTTGAAGACTGTAGCTGGATTTCCCGTAATGCTTTTAAATGCATCAGGGATCTCTTACGTAAGCAGATTGCTAACTCACTACCCTTGGAAATTCTGATGCGGTGGGATCTGCATTCTGACAGTGAGAGTCCCCAGTCATTGCGATGATGGGACTTGTCTGACAGCCACTGAACGGACAAGCCTGCGGCTACACCTTGAAACCATGCCCGCAGCTGTGGCTAAGGCCATCCTGGTGCTGCTTCCAATAAACTCGAATGCAAGTCCGAACTATGAAATATTGGGCACTTACAGATTTCATATATCTTGGAGACTCTCAACACAGTGCGGACCCCTGGTTTGAAACCATGCTATACTTCAGAGAGCAGGAAGCAGGGTAAAGGCGTGTAAGGTGGGCAACGCAACGGGAAAGGACTGTGGCCCCCATCACGGTTCACAAAAAGGAGCTCTCTCCCACAATGGCTCATTTTTATAATATTCTTCTATTTCTGGATTTCCCTTAAATAAAAGGTTTCTCTCCTTTAAAAAATATTTCTGAGCAATAATGATCTAGAACAATGTTTTTCAAACCACGATAAAATGCAGATTCTGTTGCACTGGGTCTCAGCTGGGGTGGAAATTCCACCTTGCCCCTGGTCTTCGAGGTGAGGTTGTTGTTAAATGTAGGTTCTCATGCAGTGGGTTTCAGCTGGGATGGAAATTCCACCTTGCCCCTGGTCTTCCAGGTGAGGATGTTGCTAAATGTAGGTTCTGATGCAGTAGGTCTCAGCTGGGGTGGAAATTCCACCTTGCCCCTGGTCTTCGAGGTGAGGTTGTTGTTAAATGTAGGTTCTCATGCAGTGGGTTTCAGCTGGGATGGAAATTCCACCTTGCCCCTGGTCTTCCAGGTGAGGTTGTTGCTAAATGTAGGTTCTGATGCAGTGGGTCTCAGCTGGGGTGGAAATTCTAATTTCACACAAGTTCCAGGTGTTGTTGATGCTGCTGATTCAAGAAGCACAGCTGGAATAGCTAGGATCTAGCTAATGCTGTTGAATAGAAATAGAATGCAAGCAAGCCACATAAGCAAGTTAAAATATTTTAGTATTCCAATTAGAAAACGTGAAAGAAGTGAAAATATTAATTAATATTTTAATAGTGAAATTATTAATTAATATAATTTTGCAACCCAGTACATCTAACATGTCAGCAATTAAACATGTAATCAATCTAAATGTATAGTAGTGAGATATTTTACTTTCCATGTGCTTATGCTGTTATTGAAATCTGTCTGCTGAGTTATACCTAAGGCGCATCTCAATTTCGATAGCCATGTTTGAAGTGTTCAGTGGCCATTTTTCCTACCATATTGGAAACTGCAAATCTAGATCAGTTTCCTATCCAATGCCTAAACAGTTTTCAATGATGTTTCATAAGGGATGTTCAGGCACTTGTGAAACATTTCCAAATAAATAAAGTTGTCAATTTATTTTCAATCAGCTTTCTTAATGTTTTTCCCCTGTTTAGGTCAAAATTCCTTTGCAGCTTCCATTCTTTGCTTCTAATTCTAACTCTTACAGGTGCATAGAGATAAGCTAATCTATTTTTACACAAAATATCCCCACATATCGAGCATAGATTTTTGCCTTCTTTTCGTAGCTTTTCCAGATTTTTCCTTCTTTTAAGCTACATAATCCTAATTTCTTTATTTTGATCTATTTTTGAGTTCTTATGCCTGATTCTTTTTTATTTGAACATGGTTTCCTTTGTCCCTTCTGCGTGCAGGATGTAGGACCAAGCACCACACTGAAGCTCTGATCTGAGCAGTGCATGTGCTTGTCTCAGCTGCTGCTCTGTCGCTGCAGTCTGGAGCGGCCCAGCACTCGTCAGAGCAATGTCCCTGGAGACACCTTCATCCTGGAGTTGAGGTTTACCCTGAGCACAGCCACTGATGAACCACGGGGCTGGGCGGGGCTCTGCCTGCTCCCGGCAAACGACATCATGTTATAGTCAGCTCATTGTCTAAACTAGACAGACGCAAGTTTCGTCATCCACAGAAATCACTATTACATCAAGCTTTATGCCAGGAAAAATCTGGACAGCTTCCCTCAGTGCCCACATGCCCACATCTAAGTGGTGGCACATCCAGCTTGGCCTTGAGCCATTAGCACATACACCTGGGGAACTGTCACTGAACAGTCCCTGAGCCAGTATGGAATCTGAATTGCATCAGCATGCTGTCTGTGTGGCCGCCTCACATCTAGCAGGAACGAGCATGCCGTTTGCAATTGCTCTGCTAACATCCGCTATGTCTATGTAACTCTCCTTATGTAGAAGCCCAGCAATCTCGTCCCCAAAGAAGAGGAATTTCACGCCGCTCATGTTCCCGAGGAGCCTGGTGGACACCAGGGATATCTGCTGCCTCACTTGCTGGCCTGGGTGTGTCGTCCGCCTCGACCCAGGGCTGATGTCCGGCTTCCTCTCCTGAGAATCATGACTGCACTTGCTCCCAAGTGTCCTCCCGTCTCTGTGACGCCCTGCGGCTACTCAAGAGCTCTCGCAACACATCCACAATGCGTTTCACGTGTTTTTAGTATCCCGGAATGAAATCTTTCGAGGCGCAGAGGTGAGAACTCACTCACAGATTGTAAGGTCCCCTGTTCCACTCCGTTTGCCTAATTTGGACTTCAGTTCCCTGCTCCAATACTTGCTTGATCTATGTCTTCCAATCCAAAATGCTTTTTATTTCAATAAAGAATGTGGGGCAGCTTAGGCACTGAGGGATTTGGTGTCTTTTAATCATCTGTATACATACAAAGAATGCTATTGCCAACAAGCAATGAGTAGAGTCTTTTCTTTCCACCACTTTCTTGGTCCTTCTTACTAGTCCATGAATTCATTCAGTAAATATTTTCCTGAATAGTTCTTATGTGCAAGGGACTGTCCTAGGCACTGGAGACACAGGAATGCACAAAACCAACATGGTCCCTGGCCAGGAAACTGCAGGTCCCCCTGCGTTATCAGCTACATGGAGCTGGAACATGCTACACGCTGGGCCAAGACGCTGGGGGTGCCTGGGCAACAGCCACAGAAACAGGGAGACAGGCATGGAAGGACAACATTGTTGTCCACTTGCCGTTTATTTCTCTTGGTTTAATAAGATTTGAGTTCTTTTAGATCTAACACTAAATACACAAAATTATCAGTTTTAGCCTTTAACCTACTATCCACTATAACCACCTTAGTTCAGTTTGAAATTTGGAGTTTCGAGGTGGTTTTTGTGTTGTTCTGAAGATATTACATAACGACATATTTTATAAATTTGTTTTCGAACCATATTTGAGATCCACAGCAAAATGTGCTATAAGGCCAAAAAATTACGCAAAGGTTATCAAAGTCCCTTTTGACAACATGTACCTTTTCTTCCTGGTTGTTTCTTTAAAATGTATAGAGGAAACATTCCTAATATAGAGCTTGAAGTACAGAACTTGCAACTGTCCAAGAAGGCCAGTCTTGCTGAGTTGCTCATTCATTAAAAAACTATTATTTCCTGAAAATTTTGTGATTGCATGACTTCAAGTTATGTAACAGTTTATAGTTTTATTAATTCAATGTCAAAGAAATAAAATTCTATTCTAAGTCATAATATCATACAGTATAATATTATACCACTCACAAGATTTCATATTCACTCAATTAATAATTAACATGCTGTATCTATCACAAAATAATGGCACCTATGGTGCCTTTCCTCATCCTGTAGATGAGAAAACCACCGTGTGGTGTATTATTAACATAATCCTTTGGGGTATTGGGAAATGTGAGATAAATCAAGAAGGAAAAACACTAATGATTCTCTTTAAAAATAGTTCTCTTGCATCCATAAGTGTGACAGGTTTTATTTTTGAAGAAAATTTTGGCCTTTCCAAAAATGCAGAGCTTTCCACGTCATGGCTATAATACAAAGAAGAGGCTTTCATGGACTATATGCAAATATTTTAACATTCAGATTGTACATAGCGCTGCGACCCTAAACTAAACTCACTGTATTGTTTATATCAAAGCGATATACGCAGAGGTGGCTCGGGAGGAGCGCAGGGCTTCCCCGACTGCCAGAGGGACTCTGGGCACTGACACAGGAACCTGGGGGCCCAAAGCCCGCTGGGGCGCATGATAGGGATGTCGTCTTCTGCTCATCTATGGGGAAGCAAGAGGCTCACCAGAGCCCTGTGGCTGCAGAAGACGAGGAGGGAATGAGACCAAGACAACGTATAGGATACAGTACCCACATGTCCCGTGCAGGCAAATTGGCAGGGAACTGAGTGCCAGGCCCAATGAACAGAGGTGAGATTCCCTCGTACATGGAACTTTTATACAATCTGGCCCTGCCTGAGTGTGTGTGTGTGGTGGGCTTGCAGCTATATTTATTATATATATGTATGATGGCATTATGTCCGCTATGCTTTAACAAGCGTGTTTGCTGTGGAAGCCTGGCACACGATATGTCATTCTTTCCAGAACTTAGTGTCTCTGTGGCCTGATATAACACACAGCACATTCGCAGAGAGTAACTGTACTGGTTGTCTGAATGGTTGTATGTTCTGCAAGTGCCCTTCCCGTGCATTACTGTGAAAATATGCCCAGCTTAGTGTTTTCAGGAAGAAAGAGAGAGAGAGTTAATTTTACCTTCAGCCAGGTCACAGCATATTTATTCAACCTAAATCTTTAATTTCATCAAGTGTAAGAATATAAGTAACACAGCACATATTGTTAACACTAATTATCTAAACTCTGCTTGCGTGGAGAACGTCCCCTGAGGTTGGGGACCGACTGTTGGTGGCAGTGGCAGGGGCGGGGCCCAGCCGCCCAGGAGGTGCTGGGCACCCACAGCTCCGTCTTCCACGACGAATACAGCCTGCTGCTCACAAGGGGGACAGGGCAGTGTGCTCCCAAGCACGCTTTATGAATATTCTTCCAAATTTGTGTAACATGTTCAAAGGCATTTTTAATATCGCTTTAATTTAATTCTGGTACAGAGAAATGTGTCTGCACAACCGTTTTCCCTCAGTCCAGGCTAGCAGCTTCTTACACACAAGGGGTGGAGACAGAAAAAAACCTCGGCTATGCCTTTCGTATTCTGTAATACAAGGGACCAGACATAGATCCAGAAAGCGATGCTGAAGAGCTGACACCCCCAGACTCACGCAGCGCACGTCAGGGGCAGAGGGCGCAGTTCCAGTGATGGTGCCGGGACAATCGAGTCTGTCCTTCTGCTCTCCCTGGCCCCACCTGCTACCTGACCGGAGCCGGAATTACCCGGACAACCAAAAGTGCTCTCGGGGTGGTCTGACTCTCCGAGTCAACCCTCGCTGCATCCAGGGCCCGTCCTCCCCCACCCTGCTGCAGAGCTGACGCTGGTCGGCAGGTGGGCTGTGGTCCCCAGGGCAGCCGGGCGACCTGGCAACGCCCTGGCTCTCTGGCCGAGGCTCAGCTCTTGCCCACCACCCCTGCCGCCCACTGCGCTTCCAGCCTGGCTGAGGCGTCCTGACCCGCGTGGGCAGAGCCCAGGCACCCTCGCTTGCTGCCCCTGGGATGGACCCTCTGAGAGCTGCCTGTGACCCCACAGGACCTGCCTTCTCCTGGAGGCCCCACCCACACGGCAGCCCACTCTGCCGTCCCCAGGGAGGGCACACCCCAGGAACCCCAGGAGGCTCAGGGGGTGGCACACTCAGGGGGGCCTCCCCAAGTAGCCTTGGAGGTACAGGGCCAGAGGTGCAAGGTGGGCCTGGGGCAGCCCCCCACAGAGTCCCAGGAGGAGACGGGGAGGGGACAGTGTTTCCTTCTGCCCTTGAGGTCCCCTTCACTTAGGCACAGTCCCCTCTCCGACAGGAGTCTTGAGGGAGGAGACTGGAACGCCCGTCACTTTGGGGGTTCAAGCGTCCCACAATTTCTGTGAGCCCGAGGGCTGGTCCCACCTGGGGAAGGGGAGGATGACTGCCAGAGAATCCTTTTCAAGACAATTGCTTGGCTCACTAAGCAAATTTTTCTCTGCAAGAACCGCTTTGGCACAACGACAGTTATCTACTTCCAGGAACCTCTTCTCTATACTTCTGTGGCAAACACGAACTCCCCCAGGCACGGGGATGTCTAGAGGAATGAGGGGAAGGTCGTGTGCTCACAACAGCCAGAAAGAAAAGCGCATTCATAATTTACAATACGATTTGCACATGTGCAGACACACACACACATTTCAGCAAGGATTTCTGGAGTCACTGCTGCGGAACGAGCCTGTCGGGCCCACTGCACCCTGTGAGGTCAGCAGGAGCAGGAGAGCTACCCTGAATGAGATCGCAGTGCCAGGGGTGCACACACCTCCCCCCCGTCCCACGTGGTGAACATACGGTACAAACCGCCTTTATCGCATGCAGACACACGGCTGTCACACACCATAACCGGACAGTGTTGTAAACGTTTGTCCACGCCGTTCACAAATGTGGCCCTGAGAGGAAGCTGCAGGTGAGTGTGTAGAGCCAGTTAAGAGGATCCATCCCAGAGACAGGAACGCGGCCCTTTTCCATGGACATTTTTTATTTAATTCAAAATAGGAAGTGCAACCTAAGGCAGTCATTTTGGGGAGAATCATTGCTGTGGGTTCTCTGTGGAAGCATCCACATGGGTCCAGAGCTCATGGTTTTTGGCGATCTGAACTTGAAAGTCAGTGTCCACCTGCCCACACCGTGACAGTGAGCACGAGAGTCTTCGATCCTCTGAAACTCCCTCCCTCGCACGTTGCCGAGACGTGAGAGTGTGCGTGTACACAGGCAGGGGCTTGGCTTTCTGACCCCTAAGCTGTTTCAGCCTTTTGGGATGCGGAATCTCCCCACTGGACCAGCTACCTTGGTTTATGACAAATCAGTGGTCCCCGAGAATCCCGGCTCGCTGGTGACCCGAGAACAACCCGCGCTGTGTAAAGGCTGTGGTCGGCGCCATCGCCCCTACAGCATGTTCCCTAGTTCCAAAAGGCAGATACTGTCGGTGGAGAAAAAGAAGGTTGTAGTTACACAACTAGGATGAAAAAATATTTCCCGGAGTCAGGAGGCGGGACTCTGGCTGTCCAGTTCATAATTAAGCAATAATCCCAAGAAACGCAGTCATTACCAGCAGTTAATGACGACTTTGTTGGTTAACAGCTCGACCCGAAGCCGAAGATTGTTAACACTCTATCAAACTCCTTGTTAAGAGTGCTAAGCTTCATTTAAACACACTTGGATCGCAGCTGGGGAGCTGGGGGGCATCGGGCAGCCCCCGGTGGCTAATGACCATCCGTCAGAGCACGGGCGCATTCCACGATGTTTACATAACGGTGTTAACTGCCTCTGGCTGGTGCCACTCCGTACGGGAACCTGGTGCTGTCCTGTGGGCTCAACCTCCTTCCCTCCCCTTGTGTCAAAGACTTATTTGTTGTTGCTGGTTTATTTATTTATTTGTTTTGTTATTAGCGTTGCCAACATTGTAACCTCTGTGATTTCTCTGAGGCGTGTTTCAGGTCTGAAGTGCAAGGGGAGGCCCACAGAAGGCCAGACATGTCACGCCGAGGCGGGGGTCTGTCGCTGGCTGCACACTCCCCCAAGCCATGCTCTGGAGAGGCCTCCAGCTCTGTGTCAGAACAAGGCTGCGCCCTTCTGACATCTGCAGGCCTTCTCTTCCGGGGGAGTCTGCGACCCCTGCAGTTGTAATCAGAAATGCATTCTGTGGTTATTAGCCAAGAAGGAAACTACGTTAGCTTTAGGATTCTGGATTCCAGGGAAGTTATCCTCACCAAAACCTACTGTGAACACGTACCTGCCCCTGAGGCCTGTGCTGGGAGCATCAGGCTGCCCCAGTGAACTGGGAGACCCCCTCAGAGGAGCCGGAGGAGCAAGTGGCTGCGAGGAGATGGGCCGAGAGTCACTGGAAGGGGAAGTTCCCACGCAGGGAACCACCGGGAGAGGCTCAGGTGCGTCCCCTGCATACACGCGGAGTCCACGCGGCTCTGAGCCCTGGCCCTGCCTTTATGTCTGCCAGAGGCATGGGGAACTCACCGCCATGCTCATGTCGGGAGGGCGCCCTGGATCCCGAGTGCCATCTGTGCAAAGGCCGCCTGGGAGCCGAAGTTGCAGAGTGACGCTGGAACTGGAGGCTTCAAGCCCAGCGCACAGGGCCGGGCCCTTTGTTCCCCTCGGCCCAGGAGGCTGCTCTGGGAGGCAGCCAACCTGCCTGTGCTGTGTCGAACGTGGTCGCGCCATTGTGTGCGCTTCATTGTCGCCACGTACGCGGAGTCCGTGGGGTCGCGCGGGAACTGAGCACAAGTTCAGGCAGGGCCCAGAGCTCCGCCTGCCTGCAATGTTGTCGAAAGTTAAGGACTCAGTGTTTTCTAACCTGTCATTTTATATCGATAATAAGTGGAATATTTGTTAAATATTTTATAAATATTTGGTTTGTAAAAAAAAAAAATGAGTTTAGAGTAAATCCTTGGAAAGAACCCAGGTCCAAGGCCGGGGCTGGTCTTGGGCGTGTGCTCGGACGGCCTGCAGCCCTGCCCCGCGGGCCACCCTGCCCGCCTCCTCCCGGCCCGCTTCCTCCAGTTCCGTGGGCGCGGTCCCCTCACGTGGCCCTGCTCCCGCAGCTCAGAGACTCCCAAAGTCCTTTCTCTTCCGATTCACCCGGGAGGGCTTCCAGAGACTGTTTTCTGCCCACATCGTCTCTGGTGGCTCTTTGCTCAGAAACTCCCCAGGGTGCAAATCCAGGGCCCTCTGCACAGATGTTGTCCCCTCGACTTCCCGCCGGAGTTTCTGAAATGGACCAGACACTCCTGCTGTGTTCAAGCTTCATTTCAAGCTAAATGAAGGTCCGAGGTGGAAACTTGCCAGAGGGCAGTTTTCTTTCATTTTAGCGCCACGGTTGACCCCACTGCCCCCTGCCTGGCCCGGCCCTCTGTGGCCCCTGAGACCTCTCTCACCCCTGTGGCCTCGGTGCCATCTTGGTCTCTCTTCTCCTGTCTTCACACTGTGTCCCTCATGACTCTGCTACTCCCACTCCTGCCACCACCTCTGGGAGGGACTTTGAGTGACTGATTCCTCCTTCTCTCAGCTCCAACCGTGGATGCCCTGGCGGGATCCCCTCAGCGTCTCACAACACAAAGGGGTGTGTCTGGAACTCTCCCCGCAGCCCTTCCTCCCAGACTCTGACCTTCCTCCTGCCCAGGCCGTTCCCATCGGGGATTTCTGTGCTCCTCACCAGCCGGAAGCAAAACCTCCACATCACCTTCGATTCTCGTCCCGTGTTTGCTCGCACGCCCAGAGTCACCATGCAAGGCTGATGCCGTTGCCACGACTTCTCTCCTGCTCTTGTTCTCTCTTTTCCAATAAAACTGTCTTTAGCCTAAAAGGTGGCAATAGCCGCCTTAATGGTTGTCCCACCTGCATCATATCTGGTTCATGCATTTACGTCTTCACGCACCAACAGCTCTGTCCCGCCCCCCGACAGGTGGCACCGCAGCGCCAGACGGGAGCAGTGTCTACCTTTCCCTTCCCATGCTAGCTCGCCCTCTGCTGGCTAGCTCCACTTATCCACTGGACCAGTTTGTGCTGCAGGCCAGCGCCCTTGCCGGGCATGGGAAGAGCAGGACAGAAGCAGGCGCTGCCCTCACGGGGACTGCGCTCTGGCTGGGGAGACAGGCACAGAAGCAGAATACTCACAAATGACAACACGGCCACAGCAGGTCCTGAGCATGGGACTGAGCAGCACTGGGTGTTGTAAAAACACCCAGGGCACCAGGGTGTCCTTTCAAGGGGCGAGGTGGTCGGGACAGTCATCCTGAAGAAATGGCTTTGGTGTCCGGATCTCAAAGGTGAGACTGTGGCAGCCGAGGGAGGGAGGGGGAAGCCGGCGCAGGAAGGGCTGCCTGAGCCAGGCCTGGGGGGGGGGGGGGGGGGGCTCCTGGAAGAGCCTGTAATGGGCTAGGGGGCGAAGGCCAGGGGAGAGTCCAGGGGAGACCCCTGCGAGGAGGCTGGAGACCACCCTGGGCGTGTTCTGCAGGGACCTTGTCCATCTGATTAAGGTTTTGGTCTTTATCCTAAAAGCTTTCATCCTAGTACACTTGCTGTTTTATCCTTTGGAATGAAGGCGTTTATTCAGGAAATGGGATCCCAACCTGCGGCTTTCAGAGTCCCCCTGGCTGGGTGCGGAGGGTGAGCCTGAGCAGGGTGCACTGGGGAGTACGGGGCCCCCTGGGGCTGAGCTAAGGGCTCTGGTCTCAAACTGTGGCAGTTGAGGAGGACAATGTCCAAGTTCCTGCAATACAAATTATGTAATTGTAGGACTAACCCAAGTAGGAGAATGGCTTGGGTCAATTACTTCTAGAGCTAAGAACATCCATTTAAACAGTTTGCAGAATGATGGTATCATTTCTCCATGAGGTGAAAGAAGATTCTTCTCCTTGCTAGCAGCACCCCCATCATACACGCACTGAGAGTAAGAGGGTCACAGCAGGTGCAGAGACCCTGCACTGGCAGGGCTGGTGGCCCGTGTGGATGACTGTCGGGCAGCGCGCCTGCTGCTTGAGCACACAGCCTGGGCTCCACGGGTGGTGGGTGCGGCTGGATACGGCTGGTCACCTCTTGTCTGGGACCTAGAACTGGCCTTCTCTTCTTATGGGACACCCAGCCCCCCAAACCAGAGACAAGCGCATAAGTGGGCCGCTACCTTCTCTCTGGCAACCGAGTTTCAGCACTGAGCTCCACGGAGGGAAAAACTTCAAGACATGAGAAGAAACAAAATGAAACAATAACAACAGCAAAAACAAATCTTGATTATTTTCATGTACTTTTTCCCCCTGATTTTTGACATTTGGTTGAGTTTTTTAGCCCACTATCCTGAACAGTTCTATTCTAATCATTGTTAATAACAAAGATCCCAGAATGTGGATAAACCTGGATAGAAATTTGCAAAAAGATAGGCATATATGACATGGTCATCCAGTTGCATGACATCCCATAAGGAATCTCAGCATTCGTATGAAGCAGGTGCTACTATGGGCTTACAGTATCAGCCATGTGCAAATTGTTCTAGGGATGATGTGTTTCCTGTGTTACTGGGACAGTTTTCAAAATAACATTCAAAGACATTTTAAAGGTTTTAGCAAATTTGATGCTTGAACATTTATATTGCTGAGTATAATTTCTTATCTCATTAACTCAGGGCAGATGAGGTTCTACACTATCTCAATATAATATACACAAAACATGATGCTAAGTAAGAAAATGTGCATGAAATCAGTCAAAGTTCAAACTTTCCTAGAGTACAATGGCCCAGTACTGAACTGGGAATTAGGACTCTTACATGTCATTCTAAATGTTCCTTTGTAGAGGGATGTAAGCCAGTCTCAGATGTGTAAAAGATGTCACGTGTCTTTTAAAGAAAATAATTCAATACCAGAAAAAACACAAATTTTTAAAATAAAATTACTTTTCTTATTGTTCATTTTAAGAGTCATTTTACGTATTTTGTTTGGAGCTCTAGGCTGTTTGTCTCATTTTCTTTCGAGCATAAATAAACAAATCTGGGACACGGGGAGGTGATCTTGTAATCACTATCTCTCAGGGACTGTAATAATTGCCAACGTGCTCCAGTGAGCAAACTTGGTCAGGGCACCTGCTAGCAAACGAGGTCCCAGCACCCCCTGCCTTCAGCCAGGAGACCTGGCCACGCCTGTCCCGGCTGGGCTCCTTCATCAGTCATGTCTCCTAATGTGATTTGGACTTCAAGCCTTTGGACTCTGTGCTGAAGTAGCCAGTCCTTCCATGCAAAGACAAACAGAGCCAGGGGACTGAAAAGCGAACCTCCCATTCTTTCTCTTAAGATAGATGTTCGCATGGTAAACTACCTGCAATAAACATGTGAATACTAAGGAGCACAGCTCCCAAACCCAAGCGTGGAAATCCCCTTGTTCTGCTGTTATATCCACTCATGCGTGTCATAAAAATGCCCGAGAAGATGAAATCGAAGTGCTCAATTATGTCATTAGCATTTAATTCCAAATCAAACTTCCAGGGAAAAGAACTGGTGATTCAAAATATAAATGTCTCCAGCCAGAATTTAATAATCTGTGAATTATGCATTGAGATCACACGCACAGAAGTTATTGCCATGCTAGACACATTATTAATGCATCATCGTCTTTCCTGTTTCCAGGTTGAAGATGATCATTTCCCATCTATCCAACCTTTCCAATCAAAGGTGAATCCTGGCTTCATGCTCATCACTGTTGTGTTCATCTGGGTCCTCTCCGCCCCCTGCCCCGACTCTGTGCACTTCATCCATCCGCTGTGGATCAGTCTCTCCTTGTAATCCAGGTGCCGTATCAAACACAGAAGTCTACAGTGGGCGGAATATTTCAATTAACAAGTGCAAGTTTGGAAAAAATTAAAAAAGGCTTTCATGTGCCTCCATGTCCCCGAGCTGGATTAGCGTAGCTGGGGGCAGGTTGGGTAGTCAGCTCATCACCCAGGGAAAGTTGGTAGGCAACACTCGTTTGCACAACCAGCACACTTGAAAGACTCCGGCACAGCGCAGCGTTCATGGCCACAACAAAACACCTGCTTGAAGCGGAGACAAAATGCCAAGCTGGAGAGAGTTCAAAAGAACACGGTGAAAATCACAGCCCTGAACAACCTCAACAGTGATCCAATAACTTCAGCCTTTTGTCCAAGGCTGCTTGACTGGGGGAGACCTGGCCAGCCTGGGCCCTTAGAAATTTCTAACAGTGCATTGACCTTTTCTGTTGAATCATGACCAAATCATAATGGGTTGAAAAGATGTGTCAGGTCCAATTCAGACATACTGAACCGCACATTCAGAGCCAGAAAACATAAAGGGTTCTGTTGCCTCGGGACAATCCAATTGACCTATTTTTTGTGGTTTTGCTTCCTTTCTGCCTGTGCCTGGAGGCAGCTAAGCAGCCCTTTGTGTACCAGGGTCCCTGGAAGAGTAGATACCCCCAGGGCTCTGCCCACGGTAATTCTGGACAGCACGGTGGAGAAGTAGTTCTTTGCAAAATGGTGCTTGAAGGGCCAGAATTTAAATTTTTATTCACACCCAGAATTGCTGGAATATCTGTGATGTCTACGAGCAGGACATACTAGTGCTCAGAAAAGGCATAAGCACACCCCCTGCGATGAAAGCAGAAGCTTTATTAAATTCTTATTTAAAATGTGGTGAGAAGACACCAAGAAGCAAAGGAAAGATGAAGAGATGGGAGATGGGCCCAAGAGGCAGGAGAGAAGGGGGACAGCTCTGAAGGGAGGCTCAGTTGATTCTGCCATGAGGTCTGGTGTTGGCTCTCACGCTTTTCCTGTTGCTGCGGGGACATTCCTCTGCTTCCCTCTGTCCATGGGAGGGAAGGAGGTGGCTGATCAGTGAGCCACCAATCCTCGCTGCACCCTCAGGAAAGCCTGGGTGGATGGGTGGTGGGTGACTCGGGGCTCTCCAGAGGACATAACCAATAGGAGACACAGTCGTCCCACCGGCTCCGTGGGGGATCAGCTCCAGGTCCCCCTGCAGACACCCAAGTCCATGGGTGCTCAAGCCCCTTGTACAAAATGTTGTGTATGTGCACAGAACCTATGTTCCTCCCCTCTTACAATTTATATCACATCTAAATTACTTACAATACTTGATGAGAGCTTTATGTAAATAGTTTTTATACCACAGTGCTTAGGATATAATGACAAGAAAAAAGCCTGAACATGTTTAGTGTGGACAAAATTATTTTCTGAATGTTTGTGATCTGCAGTTGTTTGAATACATGGATTCAGAACCCATGGATACAGTGGTCTGGCTGTATACACACACGTAACGAGATTTATTGCGAGGAATGGGCTCACATGATAATGGAAGCTGGCAAGTCCCAAAGTGTGGGGGGAGAATTGGAAAAGCCAGAGTCCCAGGAGTGCCATAGTGTAGTTCTAGTTTAGAGACGGCAAGCTCGGGACCCTGGAAGAGAGGCTGTCTCTGTTCACAACCAAACTCAGGAAAAAGGCAGACAGGCAGGAATAATTCTCTCTATTCAGGGAAAGATTAGCCTCTCGGTTCTACCCAAATCTTTAACTAATTGGCTAAGACCCACCCACATTAAAAAAAGGCAATCTGCTGGACTCAGTCTCTGGACGAAATGCTGATTTCATCCAGAAACATCCTCATAGAAACACTCAGATATTTTGACCACATGCTTGGGCACCCTGAAGCCCAGTCGAGTGGACACACAAAATTAACTATCACAGGAGGCAAAGTGAGGTGTGAAAGAGCACACGCCGGGCCATCTTTCTGCCAGAGTGGTATCCCCCTCCCCATGACTGTACAGGTGAGCCCGGCCAGGGAGATGTCTGCAATCTACCTGCAGGACCACTGCAAAGCGGGGTCTCCACAGAGAAAGAGGAGCGAGAACCTGTCCCTGCAGCTGAGCAGGAGCCAGTAGAGGGAAGGCCTTGAGACAACAAAGCCAGCTTTCCTCTGGCTCCAGCTTGTGCATGGTGAATTATAGAGCTTCTTGGCCAATAATCACCAGAGCCAATACCTTACAGCTTGTAATTTCAAGTATACAAAGATATCAGGGCATAGAAGATCCTTAATTTCTTAACAGAGTTCAAGCACCAAGGACCCCTCTCATCACCACCCTCCCCCACCTTTATTTAACATAAATGTATTTTGTATGTTTCTCATCTATTCTGGTCAAATTTTCCAAGCTCTTCATTAGCCTCCTTCTAAGTAACCCAGTAATGTTATGCCCTGTTTTTGCAGAACAAAGGCACTGATAAAGTCTGTGGGGTTCAGAGCATGCTCAACATAGTATCTGAACATCTGGAGGTGGGTGGTTCCTTGTGGCCATGCCCGTGAGAGGGATCTGCACTGCGCAGTGAGGCCTGAATCCTAATCCTCACGCCGCTCTGTGCTCGCCAGCACCCCAGCAGACTTGGGCACATCCCCTAACCTCATGCCCTCCTTGTGGCCTCATGCGTAAAGTGAGGGGTGCAGGGTAAACCTTCCCCACGACTCCTCCCAACGTAGACATGATGCATAACTCAAGGACATTGGAGCAAAGGCAAAGTGAGAAAAGGAAAACCAGAACCCTTAACGTTGTCAAGAGGAATACAGGGAAGGTTCTTATTTGAGAGATGTGCTGGGTGCTGGTGGAAAAGCTGCGCAGGGCAAAGTGAGCATCACTCTTGGCAGGCCGCCCTCCCTCCCGCCAGGGCTGGCGGGGATCAGAACACCTCCCCCACCACTCGGGTTTGGCCTGTCAGGTGAACATCACGTCTTTGCTTAAAATTCTGACAGCTCTCAAAATCCAGATATCCCTAGGGTAAGTTTGTGGCATCTTAGCAAAAATGAGCAATCTATTAAGTTTAGTGCAGACCAGCTCGAAGGTGAGGGGGGGAGGAACGTGGGCGGAAGGCTCCGTCTCCTGCGTCTCCTGCGGAAGGAGGGCAGAGAGGGCTGGGGTCAGGACCGTGGAGACGCCAGTCTGGTCCCAGGACCGTGGAGACGCCAGTCTGGTCCCATGCACCTGCTGCACTGCGGTACAGGGGGTCCTGCGCCACCCTCTGCCGAAGACTGTCGTTTTCTAATCCAACAGGTACAACTCTGCAAGTGTACAATAAATCATTCCTTTTCTCAACAAATGTGTGATCCTTGCATGCCTAAATGTTTCTTTAATTTGTTTGGCAACAAATAGTTGCCTATTAAGCCAATTTGTTCTTCTCACTTAAAAATAAATTCTGGATTCAGATCATTAGAGCTGGGAGAATATGATAATGGAGGTTCTGCTCAGCGGAAAAAAATTCTCCCCCACTATAATATCAAGACACGAATTGTGGAAAACACCCCTTTATTTTCATTCTGGTGCCTTGTGATTCATATTCATGTTTTTTGTACAAGCTTTTTTTTTTTTTTTTCCCCAGAAGTGATAAAACAAGAGCTTCTGTATGCATGTCTTTCTTTCCCTGGTAAGAAAAACTATGGCACATTGAGGGCAAACTGAAAATAGGAGAATCAAATGATTATCTCCACCTGTAGATTTTTTTCAAAATTAATAAACATTCCTTTTAAGAGCTGTTTTAGGGTCACAGCAAAACGAGCAGAAAATACAGAATTCGCACGTGCCCCTCCCTCCATACGTGCTTATCTCTCCCCACTGTCGACAGCCCCCTCAGAGCGGCACCTTTGCCACAATTGAGGAACCCGCGCTGACCTGTCATCCTCACCCAGCGTCCACGGTTCATGCGAGGGTTCGCTCTTGGGGTCGTACACCCTGTGAACAGCACGCACCCACCACCGTAGGGTCGTTTGGGGTGGTCTGGCTATACCCAAATCCTCTGTGCGCCACCCGGCATCTTTCCCTCCCCTCGTCCCTGGCAACCACCAATCTTTTTACTGTCTCTGTGGAATAATTTTGCTTTCTCCAGAACGTCATAGAATTGAGTCATACACTATGCAGCCTTTTCAGATGGGCTCCTTTCACTTAGTAGTAAGCATTTCAGTTCCCTTCACACCATTTCGTGGCACAACAGCTCACTCCCCTTTGGCACTAGGTAATATTTTATTTCTGGATGTACCACAGTGTATACATCCACTCACCTATTGAAGAACATCTTGGCTGCTTTAAATTTTTGGCAACTATTAATAAAGCTACTGTAAACATTCATAGGTAGGTTTTGTGTGAATACGAGTTTTCACCTTATTTGGATGAACACCAAGGCACACGATGGGTGAATCGGATGATGAGAATACACTTAGTTTTGTAAGAAACCACCGACCTTTCTACCACGGTGGCGTCACTCTCGTGCATTCCCACCAGCAGCGAATGGGAGTCCCTGCATCCCTGCGAGCAGGTGGTCCCGGCGTTCTGGACACTGGCCATGCTGATAGGTGTGTAGGGGTCTCTCTTTACTGTTTCACTTTTCAGCTCCTGAATGGCATACGATGGTGAATACCTATTCACAGGCTTAGCTGCCTTCTGTGTATCTTCCTTGGTCAAGTGTTTGTTAAGGTACGTGGCTTGGTTTTCAACTGGATTGTTTCCTTTCTCATTGTTGACTTTTTAGAGTTCTTTGTATATTTTAAATAACAGTCATTTAATAGATATGTGTTTTGCAAAAATTTTCTCCTAGCCTGTGACTGGTCTTTTAAATCTTCTGATATATTCTTTTGTAGAGTAGAAGTTTTTAATTTTAATAAACTCCAACTTATTCTTTCTTTCTTTCCTAGATGGTACCTTTGGTATTTTATCTAAGAAGTCATCACTATACCCTAAGCCATCTAGGTTTCCTCTTATGCTATGTTCTAGGAGTTTTATAGTTTTTCATTTTACGTTTAGGTGCATAATACATTTTGAGTTAATGTTTTAAAGGGTGTAATATCTGTCAAGTTTCATTTTTATTTTTTGCACATAGATGTTCAGTTATTACAGTATCATTTGTTTAAAAATATCTTTGTTTCATTGTATTGCCTTTACTCCTCTGTCAAACATTAATTGTCTATAATTATTTGGGTCTATTTCCAGACTCTCTATTCTGTTTCATTGATTTATTTGTTTATTCTTTCATTAATAACACACTAGCTTGATTACTGTAGCTATATATTAAGTCAGACTTCATGTAGATCTGTCTTCCAACTTTGTTTTTCTCCTTCAATATTGAATTGTGTATTCTGGGTCTTTCATTTCAAATGAACTTCAGAATAATTTTCCAAAAAATTAAAAAATAACTTGCAGGTATTTTGATTAGGATTGCAATGAAGTTATACATTAAGTTGAGAAGAAATAACACCCTGACAATATTGTGTCTTTCTTATCCAGGGACATGGAATATCTCTTCATTTATTTGGTTCTTCTTTGATATATTTTGTCAGAGTTTTATAGTTTTCCTAATGTAGATCTTGTACCTATTTGTTAGATTTATTCCTAAATACGTTTTGGGGTGGTAATATAAATGGCAATGTGTTTTTAATTTTAAATTCCACTTGTTTATTGCAAGCATATAGGAAAGTGATTGACTTGTGTATATTAAGTGTGTATCCTACAAACTTTCTAAAATTGCTTACTAGTTCCAGGAGATTTTCTGTCAATTTTTTTCAGATTTTATACATAGATGATCAGGTCATCTGCAAACTAAGATAGTTTTATTTCTTCTTTCCCAATCTGTATACTTTTATTTCCTTTTCTTGTCTAATTGCATTAGCTTGGACTTCCACTATAATGTTAAAAAGCAGTAGTGAGAGGGAACACCCTTGCTTTGTACTCGATCTTAGCAGGAAAGCTTCATGTTTCTCACCATTAAACATAATGTTCACTGTAGGTTCTTTGTAAATGCTATCAAGTTGAAGAAGTTCTCTTGTATTTCCAGTTTGCTGAGAACTTTTTTTTTTTAATCATGAATAGGTGTTGAATTTTGTTAAATTTTTGCAACTACTAATTTTGCAACATGTGATTTTTCTTCTTTTTTAGCCTATTGATTTGATGAATTAATTGGTTTTCAAATGTTGAACCAACCTTGCATTTCTGTGATCAATCCAACTTGGTCATGTCCCATAATCCTTTTAATAAATTATTGAATTTGATTTGTTAATATTTTGTTGAGAATTCTTACATAATATTCATGAGAGATATTGGTTTGGAGCTTTATTTTCTTGGGATGTCCTTGACTGGTTTTGGTATTAGGATAACACCAGCCTCACAGAATGAGTTAGGAAGTGTTGTCTTGGTTTCTATTTTTCTAGAAGAGATTGTAGGGAATTGTATTTCTTCCTTAAATATTTGGTAGAATTTAGCAGTGAACACGTCTGAGCCTTATGCTGTTTGTTTTGAAAGGCTATTAACTGTCAATTCAATTTATTTAATGGTTACAGCCTATTGAGATTTTTTTTTCTTGTGTGAACTTTAGAAGATTGTGTCTTTGAAAGAATTGACCCATTCCATCAAAGTTATCAAGTTTATGAGCATAGAATTGCTCATAATATTCTTTTATTATCCTTTCAATGTCCATGTGATCTGTAGTGATGTCCTGCCTTTCATTTCTGGTATTGGTAATTTCTGTATTCTCTAATTTTTTTTCTTAACTTGGTTAAAGGCTAATTCATTTTATTGAGCTTTTAAAAGAACTAGCTTTTAGATTTGTTGATTTTTTTCTGTTTCTTTCTTGCTTTTAATTTCATTAATTTCTGCTCTAATATTTATTATTTACTTTGGACTTCATATGCTCATCTTTTCCTAGTTTCTTAAAGTGGAAACTTAGGTTATTGGTTTTAGATTTTATAAAAATTTTCTAATATTGGCATGTAATGTTATCAGTTTCATTCTGTGTAGTTTTCCTACATCTCACAAAGTTTGATAAATTATATTTTTATCTTTGATTTAATTTAAAATAATTTTAAATTTTTCTTGAGGCTGTCTTTTTTTTTTTTTTCTTTGACCCATATGTTATTTAAAAGTGTTCCTTTTTGCTGCAACAATTTGGATGGAACTGGAGACCATTATCCTAAGTGAAGTATCTCAAGAATGGAAAAACGAATACCACATGTACTTGCTGTTAAACTGGAACTAACCGATGAGCACACATGTGCACAGAGGGAAGTAAAACTCAGGGGAAATCAAGCAGGAGGTATGGGAGAGGAGGCGGGAGGCAAAAACCTGCCCAACAGGTACAATGAACACTATTTGGGTGATGGGCACAATTATAGCTGCGACTCAAGCATTACAAAAGCAATCCATGTAACCAAAACATCTGTACCCCCTTAATACTTTGAAATTAAAAAAAAGTATTCATTTTTAATCTCCAAGTGTGTTGAGATTTTCCAGCTATCTTTCTGTCATTGGTTTCTAGTTTAATTCCACTGTGGTGTGAGGGCAGACATAGTATATCTATTACTTTAATTTTTTAAGGTGTGATTCATGATCCAGAATGTAATTGACCTTGATGAATGTTCCATACGAGTATAAGAAGAATGTGTAATCCATTGTTGTTATAGAAAATAATCTACAGATGTCAGCTGATGGTGCTGTTGACTTCGATATGCCTTTACTGATTTCCTATCTGTTGGATCTGGAGTGTTCAACTCTTCAACTCCAATAATGGAATAATTTATTTCCCCTTGCAGTTCTATCAGGTTTTGTTTCGCATATTTTGACTCTCTATTATTAGGTTCACACACATTGAGAATTGCTGTTGGCGTACTGATCCTTGTATCGTTATGCAATGCCTCTCTTTATCTCTGACAAACTTCCTGGCTCTGAAGTCTGCTCTGTCTGAAGTTGCTGTAGTTACTCCCATTCTCTTTCCGTTGCTGTTAGCATGGCGTACGCTCTCCTTCCGTGCACTTTTAATGTACATGTGTCTGTGCATTGTAAGTTGGTTTCTTGTCAGTAACATGTAGTTGGCTCTTGTTTTGGACCCGCTCTGAAAATCTCTTTTAATTGATATATTTAGATCATTAAAATTCAAAGTGATTCTTCACATGGTTGAATTAATCTGTTATATTTGTTACTATTTTCTGTTTGGTGCCTTTGGTCTTTGTTACTAATTTTATGTTCCATATTTTTTTCTTCCTTTCGTGTTTTTAATTGAGCATTTACATTATTCAATTTTTCCCCTTCCTCGCTACATAAATTTTACTTTGATTTTTTTTTTTTTACTTTTTAAAGTGGTTTCTGTAGTGTTTGCAATACACACATTTACTATTAATCCAAGTCCACTTTCACATACACTATGATTGATCACAGAGAGTGAAATACTTTATAATAAAAATGTTCTAATTCCTCACGCCCACCCCTGATATCACCGCCATCATTCACGCCACTTATACTTGTGCATGTGTGTGTTATTTTGAATGAATTATTTATTAGATCACTTAGGAATAAGAAAAATAAGGCAGAAGGTGGTAGAGGACCACCTCTCACGCATTGCCATGATGGGGATTTAACTTCCGTAGGCAAAGCGGAAACAACCGCGCAGACTGAGCTGCTGGTGCCAGGACACAGTGGTCCTCCTCACCTGGGCTCTGCCCTGAGCATCTCTGGATATCAGGCCCTCAGCTTTGAGACTGGCGTGGAACTATTTTCATGATATATTTTAAAACTGGGCCTTGCTTTGTTTTTCAGGCCCTAAAAATATGGCGACAGTATGTCGAAGAGGTTTTAGAGACAGGATTCTGAAACTTCAGAGCCTGCAGACAATGGCACAGACACAAATGTCTCAAATATCTTCAGAAATAATTTCAGTCTCTTGTCAGTGCTGACTGACAGCTCTAATAAATTCCTACATTTCAAGCAGACTTACATTTCACATGCACTTGCTCTCCTCTCCAAGCAGAGTGGAACATCTATTGTCAAATGCATAAAATAACATTAGAAATGCAAACTCGATGTAGCCAATGGTAATGTGTTATTTAAAACTTATGAACCCAAATGAGGGCTTATTTTCTCCAAATTGAAATTTATAGTTTCATTTTAAAGTGCTAACTTGAATACTGATGGGGCTTAGGCATGCCATTATAAATCGGCAGCAGAAAACAGGGCGAGCGAGTGCCGGGCACACAGCAGCGATTATGGAAATGCAGGGACCATATGTCAAAACCGGATCCCCTCACCCGCACCGGTGGCTGGAGACCGAGGGCAGCTTTTGTGCCGGTGTGTGCAGCCCTGAGTGTGTTTGCAGTTTATTTGCTTTTACACACTATGTGAGTTTAATTCCAAAAGGGGAGGGGGGAGAAAAGAAAAACAAAGAAAACCATTGGTCCTTAACATCTTCAATAGCTTTGTTTGTCAAGATTATTACGATGCTATACTTTACTGAAGCTGAAATTCAAGTCAATTTGCCTAACAAACATTAGGGTGAGACCCTATTAATGCCTCAGAGATTCCAGTCAAGTGGAATCCTTTCTTCAGGGGTCTGCAATCCAGGGGGGAATGTGGACTTATGTGAACTTTAATATGTCATGGTGCAGCACGTGTGACAGTTTTAGAAATAAAACAATACAACTAAAATAATAAATAAAAAGATGAAATCATAATACGAATGTAAACATTAAAAGAAATCAAAAAGCAAAATACATGAGACAAAACAAAACTACATAATGATACAAACTGACAAATAGGATCGTTACATTAAACTTGGTAGAGTAATAACTTCGGAGTTCCTAAGTATTTTAAAAACCCCAGCTCCTATTTTCTAGGGGAGTTTCTCACCATGCATGGAGAGCAATCCTACAGCCATCCTTGCTGGGGTGAGTGCATTTGTGGTCTGTATTCTGTTTCTAAGACTGTTCTGGAAGGTACGGTGTCGCCCTGGTCCACTCTTCTCTGACACAGTTCCCTATGTTTCTCTGATTGAGTTGAAGTGGCCAAAACTCTGGGAGAAACTCCTCCAGCCTGGCGTGCCCTGGACCGAGGCTCCGTCCTTGCCGGTGCTTCAGGGAGGCAGTCACACTCTCACACTCGAGCAGCGGCCTCCCTCCTCTCATCTGTGCAGGTGCGGCCTGGCACAGAGGGGCTGCAGTGTGATTCCCTGCTGCGAGCAGCATTTCAGGATGAAATGCAAAACAGGAAAGAGGAGAGGAAAGAAACCAACGGTAATGCCGGTTGTGGCTCGAGGGAGTGGATTGTCCCATGAGAAATATAGACCACCAAGCAACAGCAGTGACACAAATAGAACAGTTGAACCAGAAGGAAGGGGGTGGACTCCACCTTCAAGTTCCTTGCATGGAGGAGGATCGTTTCCAGGTTCCAACACTGGCACTGGGGTGGCTCTTGAAGCCTCCTAGGCACCTCTTGAGACTCTCGTCAGGGTGAAGGAGAACAGTAAAAGTGTGATCAGGTAGTCAGGATCGCCATCCTGGCTGTGTTCTGTGGGGCCACTTGTGCACCTGGCAGGACAGCACAGGGCCATTTCCCCTGTTATGTTATGTGGGGTTACAGTAACATGCAAATGCAGCAACTGTAGGCTTTCGCTCAAGACTATGGTCAAATTGTCAGAAAGAAAAAAGAGAACTGGCAAGTGCTTGTTAAAAAATCAAGATGCTTTCTTTCCTGACGGGAAGATATGATGGGGCCTGTTGGTGTGCTGACCAGCTGGAGTAGTCTCCCATTCACTCACTCCTTCCTCCAGTGCCGGGGGCCAATCAGTCCCTGGCTCTACTGGATTTTTCCTTCTCACCCTAAGTCATGTTCCTTGCTTGTTTTTGCTGAACCAAGCCTCATCTTCTGTGTATTGCAATAGAGTATGGTCATCTCGATACATTGTTACACTTAAATGAGGCGCTCAATTCAAAATATGGTCTAGTCTCCCAGCCAGCAAGTGTCAGCAACAGGATTTGAGTAATAACATCTGGAACTTGAAGACCAGGAATGTTCTCAACAATGCTGGTCTGTGCCTGACCTATTCTATGACTTGGGAAACACAAGAAGAGTTCAAACAGACTCTGCACTGAATGTCTTTGTTCTATCTCTTCTTTAAGCATGCAGTTTTCTATAGACTGAATGTAGTCTCCCATAAAAACCCGTATGTTGAAATCCTCATTCCCAATGTGATGGTTTTAGGACATGGGGCATTTGGTAGGAGATTAGGTTAGGAGGGTGGAACTCTCTTGAATGGGATTAGTGCTCTTGTAATAGAGACCCGGCGATCTCCCTTGCCCCTTCCACCATGTGAGGACACAAGAAGGCACCATCTGTGAACCAGGAAATAGGGCTTCACCAGACACCAAACCTACCAGTGCCTTGGCCTTGGACTTCCAGTCTCCAGAATCGTGAGAGATAAACTTCTGCTGTTCATAAATTGCTCAATCTATGGTATTCAGTTATAGCAACCCAAATATACCCAGACAGGACTATGGGCAGGAATATTATTTTCAAGCTCTTTCTTTTTTCTCCACCTTCTTATAATATTTTTTTTCTTTAGGCTACTTAAAATCTCCTTGTATTAAGATAACCTTGGGGATTTACAAAGGTGAAAGCTAGACACTTCTACACACATTATAGCAAAATGAACAATATTGGAAATACCTGGAGTGAAGTATATAGGATTAAATATACATGATTTATAATTTATAACTTTTTAATAATTTAATTTATAAATTTATAATTTATAATATACATGATTTAGTTAAATATATATGATTTACATATTATTTAGGAGACACAGATATATCTCCTAAATAATCCTGTATATATATATATTCCTATATGTATATTCCTATATATATATTCCTCTCTATATATTACTATATATATTCCTCTCTATATATTCCTATATATACATATTCCTAGGAATATACATATTCCCAAATGAGCCCTGATAAAGCTTTATGCAGCAATGTGACTTTGGCAAGTTTCTTAACTTCAACGTACCATATTTTTTCAGCTGTAAAATGGTGATAAGAATAGTGTGTGTTACATTGACTATGCTGCATAATAAATGAACACTCATGACATTGTTGGCCACACATCCTATTTTGTACTTAAAAACTGTTGGCTGTAATGATTAGAAGTATACATATTTGCATTACTATTTTAGTGAAGTTTTCAAAATGAGTCAATAAACAATCAAAAACTTCATGCAGATTAACACACTAATGCAATAAACTTATTTCATTCAGAAATTCATCCTATTTTGAATTTGGAAATAATATAATCCCCTGGTTTTACATTCTTTAAGATTGGGCACATATTGCTTTCCTTTGTATCTCTACACTCCGGTGGCACCTTTCAATTAAATAAGACAGTTATAACATCAAAGGCATAAACATTTTTAAAATGAAGTATCTCAATTAAAATGCCTGTAATAATAAATTATTATCATTTGTCCCATAAAAACTATAAGCCGTTTCTTCTAAAAACTAGAACAAGACAAGGATGTCCACTTTTATCACTTCTAGTCAACGTAGTACTAGAAGTCCTGGCCAGAGAAATCAGGCAAGAGAAACGAACAAAAAGCATCCAGTAGGAAAATAGGAAGTCAAATTATCCGTATTCACTATGATATATCTTATATCTAGAAAAAGGTAAAGACTACACCAGAAAACTCTTAAATTTGATAATTGAATTCAGTAAAGTTTCAGGATGCAAAATCAATGTACAAAAATCAGTAGCACTTCTACACATCAATAACGATGTAGCTGAGAACCAAACCAAGAAGTCAATTTTATTTACAGTAATTTCCAAGAATACCTAGGAATATATTTCACAAAGGAAATGGAGGAGCACTACAAGAAAAACCACAAAATATTGACAAAAGTAATCGTAGGTGATACAAACCAATAGAAAAAGTCCCACATTCATGGATAGGAAGAATTAATACTGTTAAAATGACCACACTGCCAAAAGAAATCTACAGATTCAATGCAATCCTTATCAAAATATAATGTCATTTTTCACAGAATTAGGATAAAAAAGTGCTAACATTCAGATGGAACCAAAAAAGAGCCCAAATCGCCAAAGCAATCCTAAGCAAAAAGGACAAAGCCAGAGACATCACATTACCTGACTTCACATTATACGATGAAGCTATAGTAAAATAGCATGGTACTTTTATAAACGAAGACACAGAGATCAATGAAACAGAATAAAGAATTCAGAAATAAAGCCATATATTAAGATTTACAGGCAACTCATCTTTGACAAAGTAGACAAAAACATACACTGGGGAAAGAACGTCTTTTTTAATAAATAGTGCTGGGACAATTTGATTACCACATGCAAAAAGTGAAACTGAATCTCTCTCTCTTTCACCATATACAAAAATCAACTCAAGATGGATTAAAGACTTAAATGTAAAACATGAAATTATAAAAATGCCAGGAAAAAAAGCCTAAGAAAAATTCTTCTGGACACAGGTTTAGGCAAAGAAGTTATGACTAAGACCTCAAAAGCATAGACAACAAAAACAAAAATAGACAAATGGGACTTAATTAAACTAAAAAGCTTCTGCACAGAAAAAGAAATAACCAACAGAGTGAACAGACAACCTACAGGATGGGATAAAATACCTGTGAACTGTACATCTGACAGGGGACTAATGCTGAGAATTTACAAGGAACTCAAACAGCTCAACAACAACAATAACCTAAATAATCCCATTAAAATGTGGGCAAATGACATAAATAGTCATTTTTCAAAAGAAGGCACACAAATAGGCAACAGGCATATAAAAAAAAGTTCAACATTGCTAGTCATCAGAGAAATGCAAAATTAAAACCACAATGTGATATCATTTTATACCAGCCAGAATGGCAATTATTAAAAAGACAAAATATAACAGATGTTGAGGATGTGGAAAAAAGGGAACTCTTACACACTGTTGGTGGGAATGTAAATTAGTACAACCTCTGTGGAAAACATTACAGAGATTCCTCAAAGAACTAAAAATACGGCTACCATTTGATCCAGCAATCTCACTACTAAGTCTCTACCCAAAGGTAAAAAAAAAAAAAAAAAAAAGATTACATCAAAAAGGTACCTGCACTCATATGTTTATTGAGCACTATTCACAATGGAAAAGGTACCTAATAAACCTGAGTGTTCCTCACCAGGTACTGGATAAAGAAAATGTGGTATATACACACAATGGGATACCACTCAGCCATAAAAGAGAACAAAATCATGTCCTTGTTAGCGACATGGATGGAACTGGAGGCCATTTCTGTGAAACGAGTCAGACACAGAAAGTCAAATGCCAGATGTTCTGAGTGGGAGCTAAATAATGTGCACACATGGACGTAGAGTGTGGAAAAATAGACACTGGAGACTCGGCAGGGTGGGGGAGGTGGCAGGAGGGCAGGTATCTTTTTGCTATGATGATTTTTTTTTTCCTTTTGTAGAAACTTAGTAGTGAGATTGCTGGATCAAACGGTAGTTGGATTTTTAGTTGTTTGAGGAATCTCCACACTGTTTTCCACAGAGGTTGTACTGATTTACATTCCCACCAACAGTGTTTAAGAGTTCCCCTTTTTCCACACCCTCAACATCTGTTATATTTTGGTGAGAAATTACTTAATATCTATTATTTGGGTGATAGATGCACTAAAATTCCTGACTTCCCCACAATCTTTAAATGGAACAAAATTACCTTTTTATCCCATAAATTTATACAAATAAAAAAATAAACTGAGAATTTTTCACCCAAAAAACCTATAAGCTATATTACAAATTATTTCTGGTCACTCATAAGTATGATGAATCATATGAGTACATATATCATGGGAAATACTATTTAGGTTGAACCATGTGAAATTGCCTTCTTGAGTGTCAAAAATGCTCAAATATTGGCAATTTCATA